>ML832037.1:105253-115622 GCA_009831015.1 Picea engelmannii | reverse complement strand
TAGACTTTTACCAAGGTGATTTTACTTAGATAAACTTCTAAAGCCCTAAATGCTAGCTCTTTAGAAGCCATTGTCTAGTTATTGTTTGCCCTTAATACTTTTAATAGTCCAAGGAAGGAAAATTCGCTAGGGCCTAAGATCTCTTACTCTATAGCAAATTTGTTCCTAGGATTTGGATTCTTGAGGCCTTGGGTTACCAACACCTCATCCATTCATCCCTTCTCCTTAAACAAATACAATCATTTTGTTATTGCTTCCAAGAGAAAACCGTCACCTCTAGACTCCATTAACCCTAAAAAGGCACTAGTCCACTTGCTTTAGTGAATTGATTGATCAAACAAACACTCAAACTTTCTTCCTCTAAGCTTTTCTTCCTCTAAGTTTTTACTAACATTTGTTAACCCTAAACTAGACTAACTCCTTAGCTAACTTCTTGTTGTTGCAAAACATTGCTACAGCCATACTAATTCAAGCCAAATTGCCGCATTTACCTACATAACTCACACTTACATCGTCCAGAAATCACTTGTGACAATTGCCAGTGAATCTACTAGATAAGTGTTGAGTTTGCATGGTGTTTTCTTGCACTTTTGACCACTAGAATTTGTTGTTGTTGCAAAAGATTGCCACAGCCATCTAACTGCAGCAAATTCTCTGCAAAAGTGACATATTATGCTACCTAGACATTGCCAATTTTGTTTGTGACAATTTATTATCATTCTGCTAGGTAAAGGCTTTTCTTTCTTGTCTTTTTCAAGCAATTTTAAGGCATAATTCTTGTGGCTGTTATAAAATATTAGTTGTTGTTATAAACCGTTGCATTGCTGCAAATTCATATCAGCTAGCTCAAATTTTGAAGGTTCATGGTCTTATGAAACACTAACATCATTTGGTACTTGAAAGCTGCTATACTTGTTTCTTTGTTGCCTTGTTCAGGGCAGGTACACCATATTTTCACCTTGCTTCATCTCTTAAACGACCTAGAGAACCTTTTAACTTGAGTGACCAGTGAGAGGGGGGAATTTCTTGCATCTTTGCCTTAGTCTTCTCAACCCTTTAGGTCACTGGGGACGTCTCCCCTGGGGTACTTTGACATACTCCTAAACAGAAAGGGGTTTCCTATTAAGGTGACATTGATAGGTCACCCCCTGTTACGCCAATCTTGCATCCACTTGCCTTGGGCTTTGGGCAAATACAGATTGTGCGATAACAAAACCTATTATGTCATAGAAGCACAATGTTAAGAAGTAATGAAACCAAACAACTGCAGTAATGAAGCATTATGATATCTTTATAAGCTGTCAAAGGCACTAAGATAATTTATGATATGAAAGACCTGCACGCACAAAGCTAATAGCATACCAGATATGGCTTCCCTTCCTTTGTGCGCTTTATGACTATTTCAGCATAGGGAATGTTTAGAACTGCCTGTACAAGCATGTACTGAAGCATACGGCTCACTAGCGCTCGCTTTCTATCTTCAATTTTTACGAAACTGCCACAACCCAACACATGATGATTATCTAAAATACATCAAACATCTAGAATTAAGGCAGTAGGTGTGCAAATGGTTAAAAATTCATTTTTTCTTGATATTACACAATTCTCAATTTGGATGGAAAGTCTACCCTCAAATAATACTTTATCAAAAGTTCCTAAGAATGCATGAACTCCAATAAGATAAAATGAAAACATAAAGTAATCTTAATGCAATAAGTCTAGATCCGAGCTCCCATTTCAAATAGATTTCGATACTCCATGACTAAGAACATAAGCCATAAATCAGAAAAACCGTAGCCTTGAGATCCCTTTCAGTGCCCATGCAATTTTAGTAGAATTTTATTTAAAATAACTTAATAAAACTTCAGTGGTCAATGTAATCACTAATCACAATTCACAAAATAAAAATGAGATCCAGCTAGAAAAATTGTGTTCCCAACCAAATAACATGAAACTTCTCCAGCCATAAATATTTAATTCATAGTTTATCATTCAATCAACTTTCATATACTGTAACTAAAAAAATCAGGTTAGATTTGTATGAATTTTCAGTATTATTATATTGATGAGGTTGATCAAAAACTGTTTAGTAGGGTTACAGAATTTGGTCTTTGAGGAGTTACAACCCCAAAGCTAGTGTAGATCATCATATAATTGAAAAGCATGTAGCATATACATGAATAAATATGATTAAAAGCATGCAAACTACAAAACGGGCAAATGAGGACCTACACAATAACATACAATAATGGCAAATAAGGTAAAGACTGATATGGTCTGTTGGGCTGTGATTTAGTGGTTGAGATAGGATGCTGCCACAATAATGACCCACGTTCAAACCTCCACAAGCATAGAGCCCTGATCCTGTGTAGAAGTCTAAGAGAACATGTGTTGGCTGAGTTTGACAGCCCCCACAGGATAATGCAGAATCGGGGTTCATAGCTCCCCATGTATTAAAAAATGTGTTTACCCTTGCCAAAAAAACAGTAAAGACCAATTTGAAAAGTAATGACAAATTGTCAAGGCAATATCTCTTAAATGTGGAATTTATTGAAGGTTACAGGTTTAGAGTAATGACAACAAAACATGGTAAAAAGAAAAAAATGTATGCTCAGGAATTAAATAGGTGAGAGAAAGAATGATCACAACAATATTCACGAGAACACAGAGAATGCCATAAAGTTCTTATCCAACACACAATCTTATTTACATATATATAGATGGTCAACAATGACAGAGGTATGATACACAATTACAATGACGCCGCCTTCAATCATGATGGCAATTTAGTTTGAAAATGCCAAAACCTCTTTATACACATTGTGGTTCACACACAATGGTTGGGGAAGCAAACCATTCACCCAACTCATTCAGACTTCCCTACAAGGATTTTCTACTGACATCTTCACAATAATGACCATGTGATTTGACTCACAGCCCACTCACAAAAGTAATAAAGTAATCATACCATCAGTACATAACAACAAATATTCAATTGATCGCATGTATAGGTCACTAAATGACAAAATACATCATAGTCACTAATTTTGGGCTAACATATGCCCCCTCCTTTTATTCTTGAGTGTCCCGGTCAAGTCGTAAGTAGATTACCCTCTCTAATTCTCTCATCTATGCTCCTGCTGATACCATAACTCCTTTTGAGCTCATCTGCAATTTCTTTCGCATCCTTTGATTATCTTCAAAAGTGAGTCCTTTATTGTATTTCCCCTTATCCAACTTCTAATCATATCATTAAAATTAATCCTCTTCCTCTATGGACTGAAATACTCAACATACATCAAGTGATACTTGAGATATTCAAATGCTCACCACCAGGCTTCCAGTCATTGGAATTGGACATCCTTCCTTGTTAACTCGTTCAAGGGATGACTAATATAGACAAAGTTCTTAATAAACCTTCTATAATACCACACATATCCCTAAATGGCTCTGACACCATCAACATTCTGAAAGCCATCCATTTTCTTCACTTCATCTTGACATAAAGTTACTTTTAATCCTAGACTGTGTAGGTGTTTGACAAAAGCATATGGGGGATATCCACAACTTTAAGTGTAACAAACATGTATGTATGATGGATTACCATAATGATGTTTCCCAGATATCCAAAAAACCCTGTTCCATTTGTACATAATCCCGAACACTAACAAACAGTTGGACTTGGGACAAAATTTCACTTCAAGCCTTCTATTCCAATCCCTCTTTGGAAGTAATAAGAATAAATTGCACTCACATAGTACTTGATTACTTCACGATCCTAGAGGCTACATCTTAACAAGCATATCTAAAGTAGATTATTGAACCCCTCCACTTGATCCTTTTGCAGTGCCTCATAACAGTTGACCTCAGGCTCATCTTCAACCTCTAGTTCCACAACTTCATGCTCATCTGCCTTTTTTGTTCCACTTTATCTAGACTTTCTACATCTTCTACCTGTTAACAATCTGAATTGCATCTCAGCAATGTAATGTTAATTTCCAGAGTTTGCATCAGGTGGTCAAGGAAAAGAGAGTTTGATGAGGATGCATATGATTTGGCAGACGAAGGATATCAAGTATTGGAGAACAGGGCCGCAGGTTTAACAGTCAGAAGGCAGATCTCTTATGAATACATCTCAATGACAACATGGAGGGATCTATTTCCCCCTTTCCAGTGAACCTTTTAGAGCCTTTTTGCCCATGAAATCCCCATCGTTGCGTTTTCGATGTAAAAGAGCCGATTTAGGTTAGTTTTGGGCCAACCCATGCTGAGTTTGAGGAAGATCGCAATAACACACACACACACACACACACACCTTTGTGCGCCTGATTGAGTTCTTAAGACAAATTGATCTGAGGTATTAACTGTGCATTGATCAGAAGTACCAGTGCGCCTTCCTGGTGGTCTGTGTGTTGCAGGCTATGAGTGCCCTTGTTGAAGATACTGTCTGTGCTAATGTGCTTATGAAGTCTTTTCATTGTGGCCACTTTGCATATTCAACTTGTTTCCAGGCATATACCTAGATGTAAGGTACAAAGGTTTGCATGGTCACATGGGTTTCGTTGTGGGATTACACGAAGAGCAAAAATCAAATCAAGTAATGACGAAGTGGGATCTGTTCATGGGCAAAGGAGATAATTAATACAGTAAAACTTGATAACAGGGTCCAAATTTTGTAAGGGCAATGGCTGGAAGTGCCGTTCCTATGGTATTTACTATTATCAGCTATCATCATCATGTTCTTGAGATTGAGCAGCGATTCTATGGTTAGTAATCTCACCTGTTGCAGCGTATGCAGGCTAAGCTCCTATGCTGGCCACTTTTTGGAGTTGAGAGACGGGCTCATTGTTCAACCCCAGTATCCACTTCATCACTGGATGCATGCCCTTCGCATTCCATTCGGCCAGTTCAGAGTGGGTTCTCATAGACTTCGAGTAGAGACAGACCACCAGATTGATACATCAGATAGAATATGTCGGGTATGCCATTTACAGGAGGTGGAGACCGAGGCGCACTTTATTTTTCGATGCCCCCTCTACTACGAGATCAGAGGGAGGTTCCATTGCTTGTTCAGAGAATCTCAGACCCTCACTGGCTTCTTCAAATATCCCAATCATAGATGTTTGGCCCTATATATACAGGATGCTCTCAGGTTCCGAGCACATACTCTTCAGCCCCCCATCAGACCCGACTTTACACAGATGATCACTTCATTTTTCACAGTGCTACCTTCAGGAAGGGGCACCAAGCGACCGACCGACATCAGTACATACTACAGATCCAAACGCCAGATCAGTGAGGATCTACGAGGTCCTGTCCTGTTCCATGAGATCTCAACACCATAACCATATCAGATCCCTTCATGGGAGACGGACTAGACCCTCAGCATCGTGCGACCTCCACCAGGCAGCAGCACAGTGGACAGTCCGTGTTGCCCACCAGCTTTTCTTTGGGCCAACAGACTTTGTTGGGTTTCCTTCATTCAGCCTCGGATGTTAGGAGAAATGGGTCTACTCCATAGACCTATAAGCACCTGGATCTTCTCCGCCTGTGCATCTCCGCCCCATTGTGGGGTTTGGGACTTGTGGCCGCAGTTGAAAGCTCCTCATACTTCAACCAACTCACATTATCTACGAAGTTGCATCTTACTTCATGCAACTTATTCCTTTATAGGAGACCGTTTGGTATTCCCGCAGTGTAAGGACATCATTGTACCCATCAGTCCCTTTGACCTACTTTTGTGGTCATTAGTTGGACATTAATAAAATTATCTTATCTATCTTATCCTGTAGTAGATTTCCAGAGTTGTATTGAGTTAAATTGGATCATTCCCATGTGTATGAGGGCACTCCATAGCTGGTGATTGAAGGCTTGAAAGCCACATATTGAACTGCTTCTCAAGGCTCGGTCATGAAAACAGTCAAAACACATGAAGTTACTTAACTTGGCAGGCTTGAGACTGAATGTTGAAATCTGGAAATTATAACAGCATCGTGTAGGTGCTGTCACTGCATATATCCACTGCTGTCACTGTGTATATTGAGTAACTTCATCAGCATAACAGCAGAAACTGTTTCCTGTGGCATATTCCTGGCTGAAAGGCATATGGTACAGAGTAGAGGGTTCGGATCTTGTGCAGAAAATTGTGACAGCAGCATGGAATGCATGTGTTGGAGTACTTTAGCAAGAGGTTGTGCTGTTATTGAGCTAGAAGGGTGCACTCTATAAGAATATTTGTGAATGAGTATAACAGAAGTTACACAAGGTAGGGACACATGCATTAAAATTTAAATGCTATTTTGGAGATCTTTTATTCTTTTGGAAGATGAGCACTTGGATTAAAGGAGTTTAAGTGTATTTATTATAATTTATTAGAGTTCACCTTATCTAATTCATAGTCAAGGAGGATAGACCATGCAAGCTATTTCAGGATATTTTATTATCCATTGCAAGCTGAAGGGTAAGGCGCACTTATGAAAGTCTGTTTGAGGTTATTTTCCATGCAGATAAGACATACAGTTAAAATGGAGGTTACTGGATATCTGTGAAACAGCAGAAGGCTGTGGGGGTTGGACTCATCCTTGGCTGCTAGTTTTGGAGGTTGTTTGGTTTGCATGGGCAAGTGCACATCTTTTCTCGGTGTAGTGCACATACTTAGTAGACTTTTGGATGTCTTAGGAATTTCAAGTGGACTTAAGTCCATTGCTATTTTGGAATGCATGGGATTTATCACACTAGAACGTTATCCACAAAGGGATATGCAGTTACAGAGACCATTTTCATACTATTCTTAATGTTAGATTTTACTGCACCTTAGGTCTGGTCTATTGTTTCTACAGTTGTACACAAATTTACCCAATTTGAACTGTAAACATAAACACACTGAGATGCCTAACTACATTAGCACAGCGGAAGATAGATTAGCAATTAGATCATACACAAGTACACATTAATTTCAAGCCCAAAAATCATTGTTCTTAAACCAAAAACCAATGGGCTTGTTATAACCCTAAATTGCACCAGACATGCATACCTAGCATCAGGCCATCTAACTTGCTATCTTTGCCAAGCCATCACTAAACAAGCTCTTCAAAAAACCATTGCTTTAAAGGTGTACGCGCCCTACGCCACTACTCCCCGCGTACACACGCCTGCTGACCCACTACAGCCCACGTACACTCACAGAATATCGCAAAAAGTGGAAAATTGCATAGGATACTGGTTTCTGGGCCGTTACTTAACCATTTGACTGTCCATAGCCAGTCACCCCAACCGTTACTATCCCTTTTGGCCTATAAAAGAAGGGGTTGGGGTCCCATTGAAAAGAGAAGCACAAAAGCATAGAAACTCTGCCCATTTTTGTATTCCCCCTTTGCCCCAATATTCGGCAACCACATTGTGAGTTTGAGCTAGAATTCCCTTTTCCTCCATTGCAAGCCCTTGCCATTTTCCTAAAGAGAACTGAAGAGGAGAAGGAGACGTGGAAGCAGTTGGTGCATTGTAAAGAGGAGCCCAAGACCGAGTTCAAGGAGCAGTGCCGGTCTCATATTGTAAGTGACTTTTGTGAGATTAATATAACAAAGTACTTTTTCCATCCCGCCAAATGATGTCTTAAATTTTAATGATGTGTTTACATTTCTTGTTTATGATGTCTAACCCACTAATCCATATGTAGAATGCATGCTTGTAGTTTCTTGTTTGTCCTTTGATGAATGCAGGTCAGCCTTGGGAGGAGACTTGCAGTCAGGAAACAACCAAGCGCAAAGGGATCGACACCGGGCGCGGAGTTTAAGGTATGCCTACTGAATCCCTGCACTTTGTCTTTTATGTATGATTGTGGGGTAATGTTGGTATAGTTGATAAAAAGTAGGAGACTTTAGACGGTTAGCTCTGCCTACATTTTAGAACCTTGGTGTAGTCTTTAGAGGGGTATTCCCGCTATAGAAGAATTGGCGACCATACTGAGGATGCCTCTAGGGTCTTTGGGGATATTTCTTTTTGGGTGCTTTGAATCAGTTTGTTCACTGTTTTCTGAGTTTCTGTAAGCTTCTATGTCTTTAAGGGATGTTGGTCTTCCATACCAGTACTCCCAGGGTCTTTGGGGATATTTCTTTTTGGGTGCTTTGAATCAGTTTGTTCACTGTTTTATGAGTTACTGTAAGCTTTTGTGTCTTTAAGGGATGCTAGTCTTCCATACCAGTACTCCTTGCATGTGCTGGATTGTTGTTTTTTCACCTTTTTGAGGAGTTACAGAGGTGTACGCGGCCTGTAGTGGGCCTGCACGCGTACATACGCGCCCTACACTTGGACAACCTGCATACATACGCTGGCTGTTGAAGTGTCAGTAGCGTGCCTGTTGAGAAAAAAAAAAAAAATTTTAAAAAGAGGCTATCATCCTCTTCCCTGTCAGAAGTCACACTTCTCAGGGGTTTTCTTCATCTAGCCCTGGTCTCTGTTATAGCAGTCTGTAGCCTAGGTTTGACTTCAGTATAGCTTTCTTTTGACTAAAGATTTCTTGTGTTTTCTTTAATAGGGTTTTTAGACAAGTTGTGAGTCTGCTTTGATCTACCTGTTTGGTGTTGTCAGTGACTCCCTGCGATCTGCGATTAGGCCAGAAGCCATTTCTTGGTCCTGTCTTGTCGTCATTTTTCCCTTTTTTGCTTTGGAAGAAAAGAAAAGAATTCATTTTCAAATTTCTTGTTTTGAAGAATAAAACAATAAAAAAAATCTTTCATTACTTTGTTTGATAAAGTAGTTTAGGTTAGTTGCTTTGTTTACCAAGGAAAAAGAAAGATTTCTCAAGTTCTTTACTTGAATGCTTAGGACATTAAGTAGCTCGTAGTCGAGTGAAATCCTGTTTCAAGTATTTCTTTTCAAAGATCTGAGAAAAGTAGTTACGAAAAGTTTGGTGAAAGAGTTTAAATTGGCAAATCTTTTGTGAAGAAGAAGTAGTTTTGTTTCCAATTTCATCTTATGCTCTTCTCTTTCGACTCAAAAAGAACATCACTGGTTTCATTTTCATTCCTTTTGACTTAAGACAACCACTAAAATTAACGCTTAATTAAAAGTTATTAGACTTTGTGTTTGTAGGGCCCATCAACGCAGTCTAGGCTAGAGCCTTGATTTAGGATTGGAGAGGAAACTCTTCAAGGCTACAAAAACAAACATAAGAGTCTGTGTTATGGAGTGCTTGAAAGTCCAGTAACCGTGAAAGTTATCCGGGACCCCCCTCTAACACAGGGGCTAAACACAAGGTCGCGTGCGGAAAGGTAGCGGAGATAACCACTCCAAAGCCGGACCAAGCGTAGTGGGGAACGCATATAGAGGGCTTATCTTGGGATTCCGTTGATCGCATTTGTCACGGAGCTTCGTGGGTCTCGAATCCGTTCGAGGTCCTCAGTCGTCTTCCGGAACACTTGCTTTCGATACCCTTAATAGGTTTCGGGCTTGATACACTGCTCATTGCGGTCCACCCGACTGTCGATTGTACCCGCCCGGTGACTGTTCGCGCGCTGGCAACCTAGTTGCCTTTATCTTAGTGACTTACACAGGTGACTGCGGGGGTATATCACGGTACCTAGGGCACACATCGGGCCACACTTTACAGTGTATACCCGAAGGGTGCTGTTAGAATATAGAGGATTGTGCTCGTTTAACCATTGACGATACCCTCGTCACCCAACCACAGGCCGAAGCCACCCTCCGAGCACCTTGACCTTGACCAAGAAGAGAATCCTGGTAGCAATCAATAGCCAAGAGAGGCTAAATGCACCAAGCAAGAGAACAGAAACTGAACTGAACAGATGATCCCACCCAGAAACTAGCACACCACTTTCCCAGCTTTCCCAGAAAACTTCCGCACCAAATTGTTGCTGCCTGCAACTGCCTGCGCAGATTTAGCTCTCACTGCAACTGCTGAGATGTGAAATAATGAAACTGGCGCCCTGTATTTATAGTGGACTGGCCAATCTAACTGGGGCCGACTTCTCCTTCTGGGTATCAATAAATTCAATTTAAATATATTTGTTCAGCCAACAACTTTTCTAGGGTTTCCTTTAATTCTTTGCTTCCTTCCAAAGGATTCTAGTCTCGTCATAGGCCACAATAGAGGTTCATACCTCCCGAAGCTACCATAATAATAACACTCCCTCCTAGCTAGGGAGGTATGGTCTTGAGCACAACATACCAATCAACTGGTAGCACCACGAGCACCTGTCATTATTATTCGACTGGATAATCTCCTATGACAACTGGTACAATATCAATTAATAGAACACACCTGTGTCTATTCCAATAGTACACAACTACTCAGACTTGTGAAACACAATCACAAACAGTAGCATATCTACTGTCATTCATTCTTCATAAC
>ML832037.1:62153-100486 GCA_009831015.1 Picea engelmannii | reverse complement strand
GCCACCCTCCGAGCACCTTGACCTTGACCGAGAAGAGAATCCTGGTAGCAATCAATAGCCAAGAGAGGCTAAATGCACCAAGCAAGAGAATAGAAACTGAACTGAACAGATGATCCCACCCAGAAACTAGCGCACCACTTTCCCAACTTTCCCAGAAAACTTGCACACCAAACTGCTGCTGCCTGCAACTGCCTGCGTAGATTTAGCTCTCACTGCAACTGCTGAGATGTGAAATAATGAAATTGGCGCCCTGTATTTATAGTGGACTGGCCAGTCTAACTGGGGTCGACTTCTCCTTCTGGGTATCAATAAATTCAATTTAAATATATTTGTTCAACCGACAACTTGTCTAGGGTTTCCTTTAATTCTTTGCTTCCTTCCGGAGGATTCTACTCTCGTCATAGGTCACAATAGAGGTTCATACCTCCCGAAGCTACCATAATATTAACAGGTGCTTCCGTATTCGAGTTGCACTTGCTCCGGTAAGTTGCTCTAGTGTTGGTTGTTGTAACTGTTCTTCCAACTAGCTAGTGATCTACTTGTCTTATCTCATAGGAACTTTTTCTAGTGTGTGCTGGTTTTTTAAACGATTATAGAAAGCCCTAGTGTGTCATTGATCTTCTCACACAGTGGAGGATCAGGAGCTCCGCCGGTCGCGAAGGCTTTTGGGCCTGCCGCCGATTGATCTCGAGCCACCCCCGCCACCACTAAGGCAAAAACTAGACCAACAAGGGTCTTTTGAGGCGACTAGGTTGCAGGAAACTGTGCCCGACTCATCTCCAAGAGGAGAACATTTGATTTTGGAGGAACCAACCATTGCCGACCTCGGAGCAGAAGCTCTTGGTCCGTATAATCCTCCGATCACTGCTCTATCGACGCCCATCGTCGTACAGGTCCAACCTTATGAGCGTCAGGTAGTGTCACAAGCAGCAATGGAAACAAATGTTGCTACTTCTTCAAGGAATACTCATATTCCCTCTACGGCTGTCACTACAGGGGGTGTTCCGCCTCCTAACCAACCGTCGTCGGTCCGGGCCACTATGGTCTCGACTGCCTCTACCTCGGGCAATGGTTCGATTCCATCTATGGCGACGATCACTGCTCCGTTCACCCAGAGTGCGACAGGCCCTCCGTTCTCATACGAGATGCCTGGCTTCGGTACAAGCACACTGTACTTTCCTACTCCACTCTACAGACTTTAGGTCTCGGGGTAGGGAGCTCCAACGCTCCTCTACAAGGATCCATGGGGGGCATTTCAGCTCCCTATAACGCTTTCCCTTACGGAGGGGGTCATATACCTCCTTTGTCCCCTTCGCTCGGCGGTGCTCACCAGCACTCCGCCGGGCCGAACGTCAACTATAGTTCGTTTGGAGCAGGTATTCAAGGACTTCCTTCTTATAACATGTCGGTTGGTTCGCACCGTTCTCTTTGTTCAACGCATTTGGTAACAACGCTTTCTCATCAGTTGTCGTTTCGGCTGGGGGGCAACCCCGGTTATGGACAACAACATCCTGTACAGGGTACTATTCCTGCACAGGGGGCAAACTTAGGAATTCCTTCCTCACATGGACCTTGGAATCCGTGGCAGGGATCAGTTCCCTTGTCAAGGATGTCGACCGAGGGCAACCCCTTCCATAGTCAATGGAACCCCAGGCAAGGCTCAACACCTATGCTCGTCGAATTGGCAGGGGGCAACCCTTCCCAAAATCCTTGGAATGTGACGCAAGCCCGGCCCTTTACGTCCTATTACGAGAGTCAGTCAATGACGTCTCAACAAGCACAAAATCCGTACGCTGCTCACGGCCATGGTTATTACCAGAACCCTGGACAGCAACCTAACTTTTTCTGGCAACCTGGTGCCAGCCAAACTCCAGGTTCTTTTTTCCCTGGTTATAATCAACAACCCAAATTACCGTTCCTGGCAACTTTGCACTTGCTAGACTTGACAAGGTTATTAAACAACCCCATCTGTCACGATCCGCATTGGCCTCCTATGCCGACCAAGTTACCTTCGGACATCCCAAAGTTCGAGGCCAAGCCTAATGAAGATCAAGGCGATCATGTGACTACCTTCCATCTATGGTGCTCATCCAACTCATTGCGAGACGACTCCATCCAGTTGCCTTTGTTTCAACGCACTCTCATCGAGAGTGCTGCGAAATGGTACATCGAGCTCGACCGCTCAAGATACTCTTCCTTCGGCGAATTGGCAATGGCTTTTTTAAACCATTTCCAATTACCTGTGAGATACGACGTCGACAGCGAATTGCTGGCCAACTTTGAGCAGACAAAAGCGGACCATATCTCGGATCATATCCGAGAATGGAGACGCCGGAAGAATTTGAAAAAAATGCCAGTCCCACCAGCATTCCTGCTAGAGTGGTTCCTTAAGTCTTTGGTACCTCAGTTGTCTAAAGACGTCGCAACGTCCGGGATCTTTTCAGAAGAAGAAGAGATAATGAGAGCTCAACAGCTAGAGCTGATTTACTCTCAGTCTGGTTTACTTTACGAAGTTTTGCCAGATGCATCGAGGTCGATACTTGACAAGACTAGACAGAGGTCTGGACCACATGTCGATGGTATTGTCGGTTCAGCACAAACAAAGTCCGTTGATCAGCTGTCAAATCAATTGCAGCAATTGTAGATAAGGCAGACAGCGGCCAGCCAGACCACTGGTTCAACTATTCCCCCTACCCAAACGTCGGATGTACACAATGTGCAATCGACAAACCCGAAGGCCACCCAGCAGCCTGAAGGAAAGAAGAAACAACGAAAGAAAGGTGAGGGGGATAAGAAACCTACCAATAATGCTGGCAGGGGCAACACTGAAAAGAAGAAGTCAAAGTATCCGTGTAATCTTTGCACGGAAGACCATCTGACTCACCAGTGGCCTCGGCTTGTGGAGGCCCACAAGTTATTAGCACAACAGCAGCCTGTCGTGTTAACGAATCTATTTCCACATGGGCAAAATCTAACTCAAGCCTCTTCGAGCGCGGATGGGGGCAGTCAGGGACCCCCTCCATCTTCGAGTAATCTTGCGTCCACGAATGTGTATATGATGAAAGGTAGCGTTGACATAACGACTAGGACACGCGACTACGGAATGCCAAACACCTCTGAGAAGGGTAAAGAAGTCGAAAACCCACATGTTCCTCTCCAGATTGAGAAGACGTTGGGCGAAACAATGACACACATCCCCAAAGGAGCGTTCAAGAAAGCTTCCCACAACCCAAACGCAAGGGCCACCCAGAACTACTCTGTGGTGGAGGATTTGTCACAAACCCCTTGTGCAATGTCTGCTTTGGAAGTCCTCCAGAGTTGCCCTTCCCAGAGAAAGGCTCTGTTAGTTGCCTTAGGATCTGCTAAGACTTGTAATACGGGAACAATCATGCTTGATACGACCGACTTAAAACCTCGCCTTCTTTACCACGTAGCATTTCAGATAGTAGTGGCTTACACCACGAAAAATTTTACTCGGAACATTTTCCGCACGGTGGTGGATGAGGGTGTATCGACATGTGTGATGTCTTTGGCGTGTTGGAAGGCCATTGGCCAACCCGTTTTGTCTCCATCGCCTACTCTTCTTACCACTTTCGACGGTCGTTTGTTCCGACCACATGGAATCATCCCCTCTTTCCCCGTGCAGTTAGGGGGGAAGACCGTGTGCGTCGAGGTTGAAGTGGTCGATGTGTCTCTCGACTACAATCTCTTGTTAGGAAGGAGTTGGACCTACGCTATGCAAGCAGTGGTCACCACAGTTTTCCGAGTCTTGTTGTTTCCACACGAAGGTCGGATCGTGTCCATTGATCAGTTATCCTTCTCCCGTCCTGACCCTTCATCAGGGGTATCCACGGTCCCGATGGTTGATAACCCTCAGCCCAGCATCGTCAACGTAGGGGTTGGTTTGTGCCCACCTTTGATGGGTACCTTCAATTACCCGCCTCCAACCAGCAATATCCACTGCATATCGGATGTCCCTGACCAGCCTAGGGCTGAAATTTTTCAAATTTCGTCATTTCGCACGACTTACTTTAACGATCCACGGACTCTTCCCTCCCCATCAGCCATGATGGAGGGAACAGGGCACCTTGGCATGGCCATGCCTTTGTCCACGGTAGAAATTGCGTATTTTATAGTTCAGCAAGCTTCCGTAGACACTGATCCGACTCCCGCACAGAAGTTGGATCTGGTTCTCAAGCCCACATGGGCTCAAGGTTCCCTCGCCGATACTGATTCTTTAGACTTAGTCTTGCCCTCAGACGGGGCGATTATTGAGGTAATGACTAGTCCGGACAGACATGGGATGATCTTCACCACAGATCTTACTTCCTCCCAGAGTTACGAAGAATTGAAGTAGGTGAATTCACTCTGACTATGACTGGAGATACGGCTTGTCCTATCAACCCTTTGTCTACACATGTTGTTTACGCTGAAGGAAATATGGCAACCATTGCTCAAACGATACCTATCGATATCTCCAGAAACCCTGGCGTCATGGAAAATATCTTCGTCGGAGGGGACTGCTCCCCTGAGGAGATTCAAATCTACACAGATTTATTTAAAGAATTACGCGACGTGTTTGCCTGGTCTTACGAGGAAATGCTAGGCATAGATCCAAGAATCATCGAACATGAAATCACGACATATCTTGATGCTAAGCCGGTCCGGCAAAAGCTTCGTCCAGTCAATCCTAGGAAAGCAACAGCTATTAAGGCTGAAGTAGAGAAACTACTCCAAGTTGGTTTCATCTACCCCGTCCAACCATTTATTGACCAGATAGTCGATGAATGTGCAGGTTGCGAAGCCTTTTCTTTCATGGATAGTTTTTCGAGATACAATCAGATACAGATCAAGCCCGAAGACCAACACAAAACCGCTTTCATCTGTCCGTGGGGTACGTTCGCTTATCGAAAGATGTCTTTTGCTCTGAAAAATGTTGGAGCTACATTTTAGTGGGCCATGTCTTTTGCTTTCCACGACCTCAAACACATAGTCGAGGCTTATCTCGATGATTTAGCATCAGGATCTCGCAAAAGAGTTGATCATCCCGCACACCTCCGACTTATCTTTGAGCGATGTCGCTACTACCGGATCCGCTTGAATCCAAACAAATGCAGCTTCTGCATAACATCAAGTCGTCTGTTAGGTTTCATAGTTTCAACAACAGGGATCATGGTCGATCCTCTAAAGGTTGAGGCGATAATTCAGTTGCCTCCCCCGTGCACAGTCCCTCAGCTTCAGAGTCTACAGGGAAAAGCGAACCTTTTACGGCATTTCATCGCAAACTATGCCGAGATCACAAAGGGTTCTATGCGTTTACTGAAGAAGGACGTTCCTTTTCATTGGGACAAAGCCGCTCAGCGCTCTTTCGAAGAGTTGAAACGCACCTTCACATCTACCCCTCTGCTACGGCCATCCAATTATAATAAAGATTTCTTATTGTACTTGGCTGCTGCGGAGTCGACCATCGGTATGGTCTTGGTTCAAGAGGATGATTTGCTCTCAGAATATGTGATTTATTACCTAAGTCGGGGCCTGGTTGGACTGGAACTCAATTATTCCCACATTGAAAAACTTGCGTTGGCAGTAATTCATGCTGTCCAACGGTTCCGTCATTACATCTTGTTTCACAAGATCACCGTCATTGTCATTGTGAATCCGTTTCAATACGTGTTGACACGACGTGTAATCGACGGAAAGATCAATAGATGAATAGTTATCCTCCAAGAATTTGACTTGGATTTTGTTTCGGCGAAGTCCAAAAAGTCATTGGTCTTTGCGGAACTCATCTCGGAACTTCCGATCGAATCAGGAAATGTTATACCAGAGTCGCCTATCAAAGGAGACATGTTTTTTATCGCGTCTTCGAACCCCTGGTATGGAGATATACTAGTCTATCTCCAGACTTTGAAGTGCCCCACCTCTACTTCTCGTGATGAGAGTCGCCGTATACGCCATCAGGCCAAAAATTATCTCATACTCAAGGACACTCTGTATCGTCGAGGTGTAGATTGCATCCTTCGCCAGTGTCTCGCCCATGAAGAAGCGAAAATCGTGCTTAACGATTGCCACACTGGAGCATGTGGCGGTCATTTGTCTGGGTTGGCAACAGCCCAAAAGATTCTACAAGCCGGTTACTTTTGGCCGACATTAATCAAAGATTGTGTTGAATCGGTCAAGAAGTGTCACCCGTGTCAGATCTTCTCTCGGAAGATGAGGGCACACCCCCATGTTTCCCATCATCACAGTTGGCCCCTTCACCAAGTGGGGGATTGATTACGCTACATGCAACCCTCCTTTCGCAAGGGGGCACCGTTATATCATCGTAGCAGTAGACTACTTCACGAAGTGGGTCAAAGCTATGCCAACGTTTAAAGATGATGGCGAGACCGCAGCTCTCTTTTTGTTTAACCAGATAATAGCAAGGTTCGGCGTCCCAAGAGAGATTGTCACTGACCATGACAGTCACTTTCAGAACAAAATGATGTCCAAGTTAACATCAAAGGTTAGGTTGAGGCAAGAACATCCATCACCCTACTACCCACAAGCGAATGGTCAGGGGGAAGCTGTGAATAAATCCCTTAAGACTATCTTACAGCGAACGATCAATTTGGCTAGGTCAAATTGGCATTTGATGTTGTATTCGGCATTATGGGCCTACCGAACATCTGTTAAGACTGCAACCGGTTTCTCACCTTTTCAACTCATTTACAGGCTGGAAGCAGTCTTGCCTATAGAGTGCCAGATCCCCTCTCTAAAGTTGGCAGTACAGTTATTGCCAAACACTTCACCGCTTGAAGAGCATTTATTATATCTTGAGCAGCTCGATGAGCAGCGTCGGGATGCAGCATTGGCTAACGAGGCTCACAAACAAAAAGTCAAGTGTTAGTATGATCGGTCCGTCCGTCCTCGGATTTTCTCTGAAGGCGACCTTGTCCTAGTCTATGACCAAGATAAGGACCCCCTGGGGGCAGGCAAGTTCAAACCCATGTGGTTCGAACCTTTCATCGTGAAGGAGGTTCTAAAGAAGGGCGCTTATCGCCTGGTGGACTTTGAGGGAAATGCTTTGGCGGAGCCTAGAAATGGGCTCTACCTCAAGAAGTATTACTCGTAGGTGGGTTGCCTTGGGTGACTTCTTGTAACATATGTATAGTCTTATACATTTTTTTAGTTTTTGTCTTTTTGGTTTTATGGACGTGTCGTTTTTTATGTCATCGTTTTCACTGTGGCAGATGTCAAGTGAATCAGAGGTGTTCGTTGGGTTTGCGGACGGCGCTAGTCGGCACACTCGAAGGCTTGCTTCCGCAGCTTGGGTGATTTTCACACCTCAAGGCCAATTGCTATCTTCAGGAGGTATATGTTTAGGTGACGCCTTAAACAATGTCACTGAATACAGCACAGTCTTAGAGTTGCTTTGTGACGCTTTGTCGCATGGTATCTCTCACCTCCAGGTCTACTTAAACGCTCAGCTGGTTGTGTCTCAGTTAAATGGGGTTTACCGCGTTTATGATCCTACATTACACCGACGGTTCCTTAGGGTACGTCTCTTAGAACAAAGCTTTGATTACATTACATATATCCATGTTCCTAGGAGATTGAATCAAATCACAGATACTCTAGCTAATCATGTATTAGATTGGCATATTGCACACATGTAAGAAAAAGCACACACACGCACAATGCATTTGTAAAATAGATGTAATCCATAAGACGTAAAAAGATGAAAAATATCCATATATATATCAAAAAATATCAGAGTACATGGGTGGGCGCAAGCGCCTCAAAAATAGGTCTAGTCAGAGTCACGGGGCTTATGCCCTCAAAAATATACAAAAAGTGCTCTCAACACGTAAGTAGTCTAGCCTAGATAAGGACGGGGCCTGTTGGCCCTGCCGTAGTGAACAACAGCATTTGCCAAACGCCGAAAGAGCTGGACCCAGGCCCGTGGCACCCCAACTACGTGAGGTTGCATCGACGGTGGGAGATCCTCGATCTCCGCCATAGGGACTGTACGAGTGAGCGCGGTAAGGTTCCGCTCTACCCGTCTCAATACTCTCTCGGCCTCTCCGGCTAGAGGCCCCCTACTGCTGCTGCTGGTCCGACGGCTCCAGTCGGTCCTGCCTCTGGTCGAGGACGTCGCCTAGTCCTCGAGAAGTCTGTTGAACGCACCGGTCCCACATCTGTACATAACAGATACGTAAGTGTCAGATACTCTGGTATACAAAAAAATGATATATATAAAAAGACATAAAAATTAAAATAACTTTGAAAAGCAAACTTACCCATCTCTCCTCGCTCCGCTCCGGGAGGTACTGGCATGTCAGGATCTCTAGAAAAATTGATCTCGGCATAGGGGTAGTCCTCTATTGCAGGAATCTGTCGTGACCACCAGTCAAAAAACTTATCAAAGGCCTCGATGGTCCTCCCTCCTCCCTGTCGCGGCAACAGCGTCGCCCATCTGCATAACGCTGGGAGAGAGGCCTCGTGCCCTCGTATAGTCTCTCGAGGACCGAGACTGGGTACCCTCTCGAAGAAAAAGGAGCACAAAACGATCCCAAACCCGAAGTTTCGGTGCTCCCGTATCCAACACTCTGTTAGTTGTCTCTTCATGCAATCCAGCATGGTGGTACTCCAGTCGAAAATCCATGCATTTAAGCACTGTACCGCACAATGCATGTGCGCCCGGGAAGCCTGATGTAAAGCTGCGGATCCAGTGATCCGCCCAATAAGTAGAACTATCACTTTTAGTGATAGGTTGTTGATCTTATGAATAGGCACCTGAGAACCTATTTTCTCAGTAATAGCCTCGCAATGGAGTCCAATCAACTCCTCGATGTTGTGGGGCCCAGGGGGGAAAGTACGCAAGTTGACTGGGTCCCCTCTCCTCGAGAGACCAGTCAGGAAGTAAATATCTTCAGTCGTTGGCGTCAACGACTGCCCCTCGAGCATGAATGCCTCTGCGTCAGATTGCAAGTAATCTACCAATGCATTTAGCAACCTGGGTTGTGCCCTCGTAAACAGACACTGGAAGAACTTTAACAACCCGCATTGTGACAAAACAGTGATAGCAGCAGGGTCCTCGGAGACCAAAAAATCAATGTCCTCGTGCTCCCTCTCTCTCCAATGAACATACATCATGCAAAAGCAAATGGATGGAGTTAACTCTTGCATTTTCATATTTTTTCTACTTATTTGAGGGTGTACGCAGGCTATCTTAGGGACAGTCGCGTGTGCACGCGGGCAACTTATCTTCTGCCCACGTGTACACGCGGGTTGTGCTTGGACAGCCCACGTACACGCAGGGCCGACCCTTTTAAAGGTCAGCGCCCCCCCAAAAAACAAAAACAAATACAAAATTGAAGAATGGGAATGCGAGAGGGGTTAGTGTGTACTTACTTGGTCCAAACGGAGGTTCGTTTCGTCCACTGAAGCTCCCGGAATCAACTATTTCGGCAAAGGGGTGTTTTTTGACTTTTGGTCAGTCCTCAATTTACAATGGTGATAATGAACTGCCAGCTTTCTATTTATAGACTTTTTGGCCCATTTTTGTCAATTTTTTTTAGCTTGAAAATCGTTTACTATGGTTCTTGAGTTTCTCAGGGGATGTTACGATAACTGTTACTTTGGGTATTAAGAATTTTTTTGAGAGATGGGTCAGTTTTAAAGGTCTTTTGGTAAAAAGTCGTTTTTCCAACTTTGTGCATATAAGATAGGATTCCACTTCCACTTGTTGCACCTCGTTGTCTTTTTCGCTTTGCCATAGGATAGATCCCACCGAATTGCGACAAGGAACCCTCACTCTTGCTCTAGAAGTGTCGTAATTTAGTGGTAGAGCCTACCTTTACATGGATGCCCTAGGTAGATCCTGGTTGCATTTTGGTGTCCATGCCATCACTAATGACTTTAGGCTCGGGAGTCCTTATTAGTTTTTCCTGATTACGAGTATGAGCCTCATTTGCATGATTCATTATCACTCTTGACCTCACCCTCGAGACTCACAAAACACAACGGGTTTTCTTTTAAGCCCTTTTCAGACCCTCTAAATATGAAAAGATTGTCGAGCAATCTTGTTGCCCTTCACGCTCGCTAAACTGAAATTTGAAGGCACGTCTGTCCGACGGTAGTTTACCCCTTTTCGGTCTGTATGGTCAAAAATACGAACAAAGGTATACTCTAGGAGCCTCGGTTCTCTAGAAGAGTACTCTTAGGTATAATTTTAACCCTTTTTCAGGCCTAAGGGACTAAATCTACGAAAAAGGAACCCCCATGGAGTCCATAGTTAATCTCTTTTCAGACTCCCTAAAATTGAATAGATGGTCGAGTGACCTTGTTTCTTCACACTCGTTAAATTGGTCCAGAAGAACATCGCTTACGGAGTCCATAGTTAAGCTCTTTTCAGACTCCTTAAATATGAAAAGATTGTCGAGTGATCTTGTCTTTGTCACACTCATTAAACTAATTTTGAATAAACGTTTGTTCGGTGCTAGTTTATCCCTTTTTCGAGCCGACTAGGCTACCTTCGAAAAAAGTACCCCAGTGGAGTCTCCTTTTACGCTTTTTTCAGACTCTCTAAAAATGAAAAACCGCCGAGCTTACCTTCTCTAGGCTCGTTAAAAATACATCGAAGGGCGTTATCATTGTGTCTTATTAATCGCATTTGCATTCCTGCATCTTTGGCCTAATACCGGCTCCATGTTGCTCTCAACGGAACCATCTAAAGCATGCCTTATACGCAAGCCTTGTAGCACTTTGCCTCTGCATCTTGACACCTTGACCCATGGAGGATTTTTCCCGAGTGTCCTTTTCCTGCGTATGTCCCCTTGCTCTGAGAATCAATGTGTTCCTTGCGCCTGGAACTAGTATGTCTGCGACACTCGATCCTCCTTTGTAACCTAGCATTCTTTATTCTTTTTTAAGTTTCCCAAAATTATTGAAAAAGACAAAAAAAATCAAATATACCCCAAAAAGAGGAAGGGAAAAGTATTTTCTTTTTGTTGACAGCACAATGAGTCGCCCTTGGACAAAGCACATCCTTTCGTTTGTTCATCAAGCCCTAGGATTCAATATGACCTTAGGAAGTTGTTCTCGCTACATAGAGTTGTGTCCTCCTCCGTTTGGTTACCCTTCCAAACATATGGAGAGCTCGCATTGCCTCCTGCATCGTGAACGTATGTCAATGCCATGCTCCCTGAGTCTCATCTTTTGTCGTGCTTTCGTCCAAGGGAAGTCTTACTAAACTTGAGTCGGCCCTTTTGCAGTTTGTCTCTTGTCCTCATGCCCAGCCACCCCAAAAGACCAATCAAGTCCTTGTTCAAAATCAATGAAGTTCTCTGCACTAATCACCAAGATCCTCTTGTTTGTTCCCGACGAGCCGTCGAAGACCTCTGGGTAGTGAAGTCATATGCTGATATTACACTCCTACCCGAGTTTTGAAGATTTTGAAGTTGTTGCTCGAGCTCTGAAGACCTCATCTCCAGCCATCAGGCGTCATTGGCTTCTTGAAGATGGATACCATACATGTATATCTTTTGATTTTGAGATGTAGCTCCGTTGTGTACTGCTCGCGGCTACACTTTATATAGTTATATGACATGGATCTGCAATGTATTTGATTGGCAGCCATGATTTTATTTCATCCCGAGCATGGGTATGCCCGCCTCGGTGAGACAAATTGTTATTTTTTGCAGATGGTACCTCCTCAACTCTGGTCCCTGGGCTCACTCGCGTCGTACAGTGGTAAGGATTTGTAATGTATTTCGGCCATTAGATGCTCTTCTGACCTCACACATTAGGGGGCATCTATTATAACCCTAAATTGCACCAGACATGCATACCTAGCATCAGGCCATCTAACTTGCTATCTTTGCCAAGCCATCACTGAAAAAGCTCTTCAAAAAAACATTGCTTTGAAGGTGTACGCGCCATGCACCACTACTACCCGCTTACACACGCTTGCTGACCCACTACAGCCCGCGTACACTCACAGAATATCGCGAAAAGTGGAAAATTGCATAGGATACTGGTTTCTGGGCCGTTACTTAACCGTTTGACTATCCATAGCCAGTCACCCCAACCGTTACTATCCCTTTTGGCCTATAAAAGAAGAGGTTGGGGTCCCATTGCAAAGAGAAGCACGAGAGCATAGAAACTCTGCCCATTTCCATATTCCCCCTTTGCCCCAATATTCAGCAACCACATTGTGAGTTTGAGCTAGAATTCCCTTTTCCTCCATTGCAAGCCCTTGCCATTTTCCTAGAGAGAACTGAAGAGGAGAAAGAGACGTGGAAGCAGTTGGTGCATTGTAAAGAGGAGCCCAGGACCGAGTTCGAGGAGCAGTGTCGGTCTCATATTGTAAGTGACTTTTGTGAGATTAATATAAAGTACTTTTTCCGTCCCACCAAATGACATCTTAAATTTCAATGATGTGTTTACATTTCTTGTTTATGATGTCTAACCCACTAATCCATATGTAGAATGCATGCTTGTAATTTCTTGTTTGTCCTTTGGTGAATGCAGGTCAGCCTTGGGAGGAGACTTGCAGTCAGGAAACAACCAAGCGCATAGGGATCGACACCAGACGCAGAGTTTAAGGTATGCCTACCGGATCCCTACACTTTGTCTTTTATGTATGATTGTGGGGTAATGTCAGGATAGTTGATAAAAAAGTAGGAGACTTTAGACGGTTAGCTCTGCCTACATTTTAGAACCCTGGTGTAGTCTTTAGAGGGGTATTCCCGCTATAGCAGGGCTCCCGTACCAAGGATAATGGCCCAATTTCTCATACGATAAAATTGTCAAATACTTACAAATTCACCACAAAAACCCTCCTTGGTTTCTGTGCCCAAACTTGGTCCACCTGGCTAACTGCAACCGCCCTCTTTCTCTGTTCAAAGTCTGCCCTCAAGGGCTGTCCAAATCACTACCTGGTGGCTGAGAGTAAGTGCACCATCTGCCCCTTCGGGCCCTCTCTCTTGCCTCAGCAATTCTGCGCCAGTCCTTGTGATATCTTCTACCAGTCCCTTAAGAGCCCTTGCATGGGCCTTTGCACAAGCCTACAAACTCCAGCTGCCCATTCTGTCCACCATAAAGGTCACAGCATGTCCTAGCTGCCAAGGTACAGGCAATCACAGTCTCCCACTAGACCGAACCTCCTCTTAATGCAGGAAACAGGCCTGCGGCCTAGTAAACACTCCACAGAACAAGTACCCACAGCCTACCTGGCCTCCTTTTCTCCTATGGTCAGCCCCAAACAAGGCCCTCGCACCTGCAGCTAACCCTCTGTCCACCAGAAGCCCTTACATGGGCCCTGCCCGACCTTCTCTTGCACATGGATCTGCTAGTGTCTGCTACTACAGGTCCTTCCTCCCTGTGATCTGAGGAATGGCCTTTATCCGGCCCCTCCTTTCTCCTTCCTGTCTACATAAAAACAGTGCCAAACAAATTCTGCACTTGGACCGAGGTTCGGCCTCTTCCTCTCTAACTGTAGCACACAGAACAGTCCACAAAACAGTAGTAAGGCTCACGGTCTCCCACTAGACCAAGCCTCCTCTTAATGCAGGAAACGGGCCTGCGGCCTAGTAAACACTCCACAGACCAAGTCATGGCTAGGGTCTGCCTACCCACAGCCTACCCAACCTCCTTTTCTCCTGTGGTCAGCCACAAACAAGGCCCTCACACCTGCGGCCAACCCTCTGTCCACTAGAAGCCCTTACATGGGCCCTGCCCAGCCTTCTCTTGCACCTGGATCTGCTAGTGTCTGCTACTACAGGTCCTTCCTACCTGCGATCTGAGGAATGGCCTCTATCCGGCCCCTCCTTTCTCCTTCTTGTCTACATAAAAACAGTCCCAAACAAATTCTGCACTTGGACCGAGGTTCGACCTCTTCCTCTCCAGCTGTAGCACACAGAATAGTCCACAAAACAGCAGTAAGACTCTCTCCCTTAGACAGCTTTGCTAGGGTGCCATACGGCCCATACCCGGCCCCTCCCCAAGCTGTCTACAACAGAAATATCTCAACTACATGCCTACTCGGCCTGCTCCATGAGACGGAGGTCACCAAGGCTCTCCCTCTTCTTTGTACCTGCCCAAAACACAAAATTACAGCAGACTAGAGCCTTACAGCTTCCTCCATTTAACTGGACTGAAATCACCAAGATCCTCACACACTTGTCTCCACACAATGAATTGTCACAATGACCTCTCTCTTCTTCATACAAGTCTAGGGGTTAGCTTGAGAAGCCCCTCCACAAAGTCAACACCAAATTGGACTTTCCAGTGGGTGTGAAGCCCCATCACATACCCACAAAGCCCATCATCAAGCCCCCAAGCCCTCGGCTCAAAATCCAAGGGGGATTTCACCAGACCGAAAGTGTGATGTGGTGCCCACGACAATTCTCACATGCCCAACACCTAGGGTACGTGAGAATACCTGCCCGAAGCTACAAAAATCAACACTTAACAGCAGGTGGATGAGGTGTATTTGTACTAAAGCAAGCATGCATGATGGACTGTAGGTGCAAGGCACGTGCATCAGAGTACATTTACTGTTCTTTTTGGGGACAGCATGTACTGCACAGTTTTCAAGGAGATTGAGACCTATTAACTGATTGATTTTATTGTATTGGGGTGGGATTCAAGTGGCTTTCATCCCTATTATTCGAGATTGATGTACTTGTAATCATGAAGGTCTGAAGATGAATAAAACTTGAGCATTCTGGTCCACATATTTCTTGTCTTTCTCGTGCATTAATTGATGTTGTTGACGTTTGAATCTCTCTCACCTAATCTTACAGTTAGTTTTGTTCAGTCTTGTGGGTTTCTTCCCCCTCCCATCTTAGTAAGGTTGTTGCAAACATGAGTGTGTGCTCAACCCTGAGGGCTTGCAGGTTAGGGTTTCCTTCCCTCGATAGGATTTTCAGTGACATGGGCAGTGTTGTAACAAGTGTGAGTAGCCAAATATTAGAGAACATTCATGCAGTGAAATTCATCCTATGCAGATGCTTCATTGGGATTCATCTAACCAATCCCACAGAGTTGCTCTCATCTCCTTCATTGGGGGCATACAGTTGACAAGGCCAAGGAACCTGCCATCAAGATTCAAAAGCACCCACACCATTCTATCGGAGGGGTTTACCCCATGATCAATTATACAAGATGACAATTTAGGCAAGATAAGGGTGGTCACCCCCCTCTACCTCCCTCATGCAAAGTATGAAACAAAGCTGCAGTAGGACAAATATAGTGCAAGGTCATGCTTAACATAAAACCAATCACTTTGACTTCCTGCTGATACAAGATATCCAACTCTGAAACCAATGAATGAAATCTAAGAACCATGGTCTCCCTAACTAGGTCAATAAGACCCCTCACATCCCATGATACAACCTTGATCAAGAACCCTCCACATAGACATCAATTTTCTCACCATCTTGACCAACTAAATCTTGATAAGGTTTGGAGTCACAACATCTTTCTTCCCGAGCACAAGCACAACCCATCCATCAACGATGGTTTTCTTTGGTCTTCTTTGTCCATCTTCAACATTGTTAGTGGTCTAGGCATCCAATCTCGGAGGACCAGCTTGGGCCCTTTAGCAACCACACNCCCCCCCCCCCTCCCCCGCCCCTGTGCGAGAGGAAGCATCTTGAGAGGAGACAACAAGGTCCTTACCTGTGGTTGTATCTACAAGCATGGACTAAGCTAGCCCATAAATGACCATGCTCTTAAGTGTAGCCTTGAAAACCACATTCCCTTCGTTTCCCTTTTTGACCACCTAAATCCAACCTTCACCATCAACAAAGGTCGAGACCTTTTGAGCAAGGGTAGTAGCTGAGGGAGAACTAAATGAGTCGATCTTGGCCAACAAGGGGCAATCCCTAATCCTATGGTCAAAGACTCAAAACACTAGAAACAAAAACAAGTATTTGGGAGGCTAACATACCTGGTAGAGGGATGGATAATTTTTGGATCAAGCTTACTAAAAACCTGTTGAAAAAGGTCTTGGGACAAGTAAACTCACATAAACACACTTCTGAGAGCAAGGGTTAAACAAAAGTTGGAGCTCGTGGCAAATGAACTACCCAAGGGGAGACAAAATGTGAATGAGGAAATCCCAGTATTGCATGGGGAGGCCCAAGAAGTCAACCTGGACATGACAATAAAGTTCACCAACTTCATCAACCGAGAAGTTTTCATACCGCTTAGATAAAACGGTAAACCACAAGGGTATTAGGACACATCTAGGGGCCACACGTGATGCAAATGAACTACCCAAGGGGAGCCAAAATGTGAATGAGGAAATCCCAGTAATGCATGGGGAGGCCCAAGAAGTCAACCTGGACATGACAATAAAGTTCACCAACTTCATCAACCGAGAAGTTTTCATACCACTCAGATAAACGGTAAACCACAAGGGTATTAGGACACATCTAGAGGCCACGCATGATGCTCTTCCTTGAAGGAAAACTAAAAGAAGCCCTTTGTCAAGGTCTTAGTAGTTGTACAAATCCACTCGTAGGGCTACCAAGCTTCCTTAATCCAAGCCCTAATGACAGACTAGAGAGGAACTCTACCTACAAAGTAACCCAACAGGGTTTGGCAATTAAGGCCATCACAAACAACAACATATTCATTAACGAGAATATCAATAGCAATTCCATTGAGAAGAATCTCAGTACAATTAGCTTTCGAGTTACTCTGAAAGTGTTTACACCATGTTTTGGGGTGCTACATCCGATTTGGGGTACCAGTATGTTCAACCCCTGGATGGTCCGAGATGGATTGGCACATGGAAGGCAGTCCATGATGGATTTGCATAGTGGAGACAGCTTGCTCAGTGATTACTTAAACTCGGGTGGGTGCTTGCTTGGTATTCTTCCCTAGGGCACTTGAGCTCTCTTGCTTGCTTGGTGGTCAACCTTCATTATGGACACATGGAGAGATCCACTTGCTTGAGAACACCCTACTTGGGAGGAGGAGGGTTGTGCATCTTGGAAGAAAGCATCAGGCCCTAGATGGCATGGGGCAACTTGGATTCTTGGATGGACACTTGGAGTTGGCTCCAGGACGCTTAGGTTGCAATGATGTTCTTGTAGAGGCAAATAACCCAATAGAGTAGATGGCTTAGGAGGAGCAATGAAATCCGTGTGGACTTGGGATGGAGAGGTGTGGACCCACCTTGAGTAGCTACACCGTCTTGGAGCTCGTATTATGTACAACATCACATTGGAGCATGACATGTGTACCCTTGGAGTGGAGTCCTTCACTTGTGTAGGCCTACATGAGTTTACTGTAAGTTGCTTGTAAGAGCTTGGGCCCACATTGTATTGTTGGTCTCCCTTACCTCATATATATAGAGGAAGGAGAGACTGCTTCTCATTCATATCATTCACTCATCATATATTTCACTCTTGTGTAGAGATTATTTCACTCGTGTAGAGATGTGATCTTGAGGAGTGTGCTTCTCTCTCTCTCTCTCTCTCTCTCTCTCTCTCGGAGTTGCTAGGGTTTCATGGTCTTTTTGGAGCATCTTGAAGTCTAGGGCTAGGGTTTATCTCTTGGAGGTTTGAGATTAAAGTTTTATGATAAAACCCTAGGATATGTTTGGTAAAGAAGAAGAAGAAGGGAAGAAGATGTCTTGCCTTGGAAGACTTGTTGGAGTGATTCTTGCATGTTGGAGCTCCTTGGTTGAGCTAGGGATTTTCTTGCGCAATTTCCAGATTTGACTTTCAGCCATATATGTTCTTCATGTATTGTTATTTACAACTATATATGTTTTGATGATTTGACATAAATAAAAGGACAATTTGTTGAGTGATTTGACATCATCATTGAAGAATTTAAAGGTTGTTTTGTTGCTGCTATATATGTTGTTTTACTGCTGTATAAGTGAATTTTTATATCTGATCTATGTGTGATAAGTTGCCCTTGAGGGCTGAAAACTTGTCTCAACAGTTTGGTATTTGGTATCTTTTCTCCTTGGATTACCTAGAAGATTGGATTGTTAAGGAGCGAAATATTGTATCTTTTAAGTTGTTTTATACTCTGTTTCATAACATCCCTAAGGTTTAAATTCACAGGATTAAGCTCCAAGAAACCTCTAGTCAAAGAGGTAAAATTTGTTTTTTGCATTAAAAGCCATTTTTGCTAGAAATTTCTACATGGTATCAGCGCTTGTTGTGGCTAAGATCACTCTAGTTTAAGAAGGATCTTGTATTTCAGCTCAAGATTACCTAGGAGAGGTACTTGACCTTGTTGAGGTTGTTGGGTGTGAAACCCTAGGTTGCTTACGGAAGGAGCTGATCTTTGGGAACGTGTTTTGAAGGAGATTTCAGAGCCTGTCGATCCAGCATAGTTGGCCACTCATCAGAAGAAGGAATCCAGAGTGAAGAGAATCATTCTTGATTCTATGAAGGACCATTTCATCTCAAACATTAAGATAAGAAGACAAGTAAGAAAATGTTTAAGACCTTGGTTGAGTTATTTCAGAACTCTTGTGCCTCTCATCAGATGCTTTTGCAAAACCATCTTATGGCCATTTGCATGACCAAGACTAATACTATGGTGAGCTATTTGACCAGAATCAGTGAACTGAAGGATCAATTGGCCGCCATTGGAACAGCGGTGGAGGATCAAGTGTTGTTGTCCATTGCCCTAAAGGGATTTGTTTCCTATTTTCATAGTTTGCTTTTGTTAGTATTCAGCATGCATAATCTATTGCTAGATAATGGGTGCAGATCCTTAGACAGTCGGGTGCTTATGCATGGAGAGTTTTCAGTCTCAGGTAGAGGGCATTGATCTCCATGTGGGGATGCATGCTTGCTTGCTCCAGCTCATCTTCCAATTGAGGCACACTTTACTTAGCACACTTATCCATGCAAGGAGGACACACAAGTTGATGTGACTAGGGTTAGGATTTGACAAACGAGAATGGGTGCTGTTTGCATGTGTCTAGATTCATTGTATTGCTTTCTTACTCCTCAGTCTATAAACGAGAAGAGGTGCACCAATATTGATGTTAGTGAAATTTTGTTTTTGAACTTATGTGCTATGTATTTCTTCTTTGCAGTAATAGAATAGAGATGCAGATTTGAGTGGTTCTATCTAGCATATTTCCAATGTTCTTATTTTCAGCAGTGTTTTAAAAATTAGTCAAACTGTAACCAGAACTGGCTGGTTTAACCGGTTCACCCCTTGGGGACCCTGAAACGGGTTGTGAACTGGTTCGATTGGTTCAACAGGGCAGTTCAATCTGTTCAAACCCTCATTTTTTATTAAATTTGTTTTTATTAAAATTTTGATATTTTATGTAATTTTTAGTGAACCAATTCATAAACTAAGCCATCAACCAATTCTGATCCAAGTCCAATCTGACCCTTAATTGATTCCAAGCCAATTCCGACTTTTAAAACAATGATTTTCAGCAATATGTGTCAGCAAATTAATGTAGTCCAGATCCATATTTTTATTGACATTAAAACTTTTAATCTACCTAAGCTTTAGCGTTTAGTTTCTAAGTGCAGAATCTGCATACCATGGTCCGAAAATTAACATAGTATCAAAGCACTTCTACTTGAGCTTTCTTGGAATCCGTGTATGGATAGGACTTCAACCTGTCCAAGGGAGTTGTCAAAGGATTTTAGGGGTGGGATGTCTGAGATTTAGTGAGTGAAGCAGACCCAGACTTGTGATGGGGTGTTGATGCCCTAGTCTCCAAAGAGTGGAGTGTTTCAAGGCCTATTGATAAGTTGTTTTAGGTTGCTGATCTGTTTTGTGAATTAAGTGTGTTCCAGGAGCAGAAAGATGACCTCTCTCACTCTTATATTTAAGACAGATTAGAGGGCCCTTCCAACTTTTATACCTTGAAAGTGTAGGATGTAAATGTTTTACCAAAACATAAACTTTGGAGCTATGTGGATAAAGTGGTCGCAATTCCTACAAACACCAGAAAGTTGGCCAAACATGATAAGAAGATGGCCAAGTCAAAGTGAGTTATCCTTGACTCTATGAAGGACCGCTTGATCCCTCACATCGCAAGAAAGAAGACCAATAAGGAGATGTATGATGCTATAGTCACTCTGTATCAAAGTGTAAAAATCAACAAGAAGATGCTCCTGATAAATAAGTTCAATGCCACACACATGAGTAAAACGCATATCGTAGCCACTTATTAACTTATTTGATGAAGATTGTCAAACTCTATGATCAACTTGCAGCTATTGAAGAAGAGGTCAAGAGTGAAGAGTTGGTGTCTGTTGCCGTCCTAATACACACTTGGGGTAATGTGGAAGAAACCTTCAATCCACTTAGTGTGTCCTTGGGGGCAAGTCTCGAGTCAAGGTGTTGTCACCTAATCCTCAACTCCTCCGTCTAGGCCAACTCCTAGCGAAGCCAAGGGCGGTAGTCCCTATAAAAATAAAACTAAGGCTTTTCTAAACTAAGAAAGAAAAACACTTTAATCTAGGAGTTTATTGCTAAAAATAAAATTCGATCACTCACCACTTAGCATTTATCATCATAAAGACATTTTGCTCATGAAACATTTATACATCAAAAGGATACAACATCTGCAATATTCAAGAGCATAAAAGCAGATTAGATAACATGCATAAGATAAACTGTTCACATAAGATAAATTGAAACTATTTTAACCAGTGCCTTAAAAGGAGTCATGGGCAGTGTAGATCGAAGATTTTATTAGGTAAATTTTGTAATTAATTAGTGAAGAGTGTTTGGCCCCCTTATGTATTATTCACCAATCTGAAACTTGTCGACTGGGTGTGCCGCAGGTCCAACGAGGCGAGTTACCCCTTGACTTGACACACTCCATCCAGGGTAGAGGTCTTAAACGAATAATACCACTCAGAGATTGTCCTAATTATACTAGCAAGGTTCAATTACTTGATAAAACTTGAAAAGATTCTTCAATGAGTCATCCCGGTCAAGGATTATTCAGACATCTGAGGTCTTGTTTCGTCCGTGACATGGCTGATTCATACAGTTTCTACTTCAGCCAGTCAGATAGTGGAAAGGTTAAAGCTACCAGTGAACAAACAATTTTTCAAGTTCTCTTCAATAAGTTATGTGATGCCATGGGGCATCCTCTGTGACGTATCTCTAACCCTTTCCTCCACATTTTTAATTTTCATTTATGTTCACTTTCTTCCTTTTTATGAATAAAAGTTCATATTCATTTTTGTATTATATTTTGTATTTATATGTATAATAATTGTGCAATTTCAATTTACACTTGGTCTTCATATACATGTGTCGTTGATGTTGTTTTTGGCGAGATGTTTGTGATGTAGGGACAGATTCTGGATTCTCGCATACTCTCCCTTTCTATAAAAGGATCAAGCACACGTCCCCATATGGAGCCTATGTTATCCACCAATTTGCACAAGCTGGATTTCCTGAAGAGCCGCCAAAGAATGAGCAATCAGTGCTCATATTTGCAGATTTCAGAGTTCAGCAGGTCTCAGAAAAGACCCCTCTTTTCTGCATTTCCACCATTGTAATAAATGTCCTAAGTATGAGAGATTGTGAAAGGCTATTGGCCACCCAAGACCAGGAGTGAGCACATACTTTGGAGTGTTTTTTTTTACTTGTTAATTATTTTTTCCGCTCGCCTCAGTGAGAAGAAAAAATAATTTCTAAGTTTTTTCACTCAGATGACTTAGCTCCAAAGCCGGAGTATGTGCTGACAAGCAGTTTTTGGCATGGAAAATCCAATGTCTAGTATCTAAATGTATATAAGCTCATACTAGAACATAGTATCTAAGTCATTTGGAAATTGCGGCTAGGTTTGATAGGTTTTTTTTAAGTTTTCAGTGAATTAATTAAATTCCCACAAAAATGGAATTTATTAATTCTGAGTCAATAAATGTAAAAAATATGGCATCAAATGTTGTCAGATGCCATATTTACAGTCGTTTTTCAGTCCAGAGTATCATGTAAACCCCTATTTCCCATCTTTCGAGACTAAAAAGTGACTATTGTCACTAAAAAATCAATTTTACTCAAAATTTACAGAAAAGGGGTAATTTAATTAATAAGGCCTAAGGCGAGTTAGCTAAGGAGAGGTCGACTTAACTAAGATGACATGGAGTTGGGAGGAGATTCCAATGAAGGAACTCGACTCATTATCCTAAGTGGTGCATTCCCAAACCCTAGCGCATCTCTTAAGGGGCCCACGCATCACTTAACTAACCCACCACTCGCACTCACTCCCACTCCCACTCCCACTCCCACTCCACCTCACATAACTCATCCTCCATTCCCCTTCCACTCTACATATCCTAACACCTCTCCACTCCACTTCCTATTCACTCCCATGCATCCCCTCTTCACTCCCACGTAACTCCCTCGCATCCCCACACATTACCTAAACCCTAAACCTAACCCTAGCACATGCATTACTTAGGGATTGTCACCTCTCATTCCTATTTAAGAAAGGGTCGACCTCTCCTTTAATTATTCGAATCTTGGGCAAGCAAGCATTGTAATGTTGTAATATCTTCTGGAATAATAAAGACTTTGGAGCTAGCTTTGGTGTGTGGACTCAAATGTGTGGATGAATGTTGGATACATGAGGTGATGTTATACTGATTTTATGCATATTATCTTTGTTATTTGGCTAATCATAGGGATATTGTTATCTAGATGGAGTAAGTTGTTTAATTTGTTTATTACTCAATTTACTTGTTGATCTATACTCAAACATTTCATTGCATGTGTGTTTTTGCTTAAACTAATGTGCTCTTGAAGCCTTTTGTGTAGAGAAACACCAAGTGCAGGAACTTGCAGGTATCAGTGTTGCATATAATATCATTCTCTTGGAGAGGCAAAGGAGCTCAGTTGCTTCCCATTTTTTGTCCAAGAAGATTCTTAAGGAAGGCATTCACCCTCTTCTTCACATCAAGGAGAACCCATATCTCAAATTTCTCAAACTCAAGCGGAAACTCAAAATCTCGATAAAACTCTTTCCCCTTCTTTTCTTTCTTGGTTGCACGCTGTTTAGAATAGTTTTAAAGTTTATTTTCAACATCTAAAGGCTGCATGCATTTGTTTCCTAGATCAAATTATAATTTTGTCAATTTTTTTAAAGAAGAGATCTAGGCATTTTGAAGCAATTTATTTGGTCTTTTCATCTAAATTTTAGATCAAAGTTCTTTGTTTGGTTTTAAGTTGTTTATCAAGTTGTTTAGAGATTGTATGTTTGTTGTCCTAAATTAGCAAACAGAAGTCACTAAAAGAGCCTAAGTTAGGTCTGTTTTAAGTCTCAAAAAAGCCCTAAAATTTACCTTTTTGCCTTAGAGAAAATTTCAAATTTTTGATAAAATTTGTATTGTTTAGAACTCTTTCTTAGCTTGTTCTAACTTGATTTACTTGCTGTTTTACTGCAGCAATTACAGATTCAAGAGGAGACTCTGCCTGTTTTAGGCAAAATCAAGGCGCTTCCAAGGCACCCTGGGGGGTTGTGACTTCATCAAAACAAAATTTCTCTTTTCTATCTTTTCTTCTTGTACTCTCCTTGACGATCCAAAAATAAGGATCTCTCTTCTTCTAAAAGAGCTAAAAGCTCAAAGAGAACTCTAGTCCTCCATTGTAATAGTGCAATAAAAGCGGGCCCTTTGTGCCTAGTTTCTTCATCCCCTTAGGGGGATTTGTGTTGTGGTTTGTTTTTTTGTCTCTTAGAGTTGTGCATGCTTAAATCTAATTACACAAGTCAAACATATCAAACACACTACAGCACTCTAACTTCATGCATGTTAAACTAATTCTCAGATTTTCATGCATATTTAGTTTCAAGTAGTTTTCTTTCTTCAATCAGTTTTGCAACAATATTTTATCTTCAAGCAGTATCTTGTTAATTTCTCTCAACTACAAAGCAGGGTACATCATTTAATTGTTGCAATTTCATTTCTTTCAAGTGTTTGTGCAAGTGCCTAAATTACAAAGCAGGGTTTGTGATCTATCTTTTCATTTTATTCAAGTAATTGAACCTTGCTAGTATAATTAGGACAATCTTTGAGTGGTATTATTCGTCTAAGACCTCTACCCTGGGTGGAGTGTGTCAAGTCAAGGGGTAACTCGCCTCGTTGGACCTGGGGCACACCCAGTCGACAAGTTTTAGATTGGTGAATAATACATAAGGGGGCCAAACACTCTTCACTAATTAATTACAAAATTTACCTTAATAAAGTCTTCGATCTACACTGCCCACGACTCCTTTTAAGGCACTAGTTAAAACATACTTACAATTTATCTTATGTGAGCAGTTTATCTTATGCATGTTATCTAATCTTCCTTTATGCTCTTATATTGCAGATGTTGTATCATTTTGATGTATAAATGTTTCATGAGCAAAATGTTATTTATGATGATAAATGCTAAGTGGTGAATGATCCAATTTTATTTTCAGCAATAAACTCCTAGATTAAAGTGTTTTTATTTCTTAGTTTAGAAAAGCCTTAGTTTTATTTTTATAGGGACTACTCCCCTTGGCTTCGCTAGGAGTTGGCCTAGACGAAGGAGTTGAGAATCAGGTGACAGCACCTTGACTCGAGACTTGCCCCCAAGGACACACCAAGTGGATTGAAGGTTTCTTCCACGATAACCCAGGTGTGTATTAGGACAGCAACAGTGCCCATAGCCTTGAATGGGTTCTTTCCTTTTTGGTGGCCTTTTGTCTATGGAAGTTGTGCCCTATTATCGCACAATTTGTCACTTGCGAAAAGCCTTCACATGTGGCACAAAGGCAACACAATTGGAAGTAAATACCCGTTGTCACCTCAGATAAACACTCCCCTAGTTTTAGTGATGGATGAATCCAACACAAGGGAGGCTTCCTAGTGACCCCAAGGGAAACAAGGATTCTAACAAGGTAAGGTTCAAGGTTCCCTTTGAAGGTCATAGATAAGATCAAGATAGAGCTTGGGAGAAGATGTTGTATGGTTAGTATTGGACACGAAATCACCTGCACAAGTATATATAGCAATCCAATCATATAAAACATTGATTTCTATGTCTAAAATGCACTATTCAAGCCCCGGGACACTACTTAATCAAAAGAAACCTAGAGGTATATTTGGTTGCATACCCCCACATTGATATCAAGATGGATGTGATAGTGATTGATGTACCGAATGCATGGGGGATGCTCTTGTCTAGAAAGTGGGCCACTACTTTGGGGGGCTATCTCAATATGGACCTTACTCGTGCACGCATCCCGATGAGAGATGGACCTTTCGATGATTTATCAAGTCAACCATTTATGAAGACACATGTGCAAGAAACTAATAGCCCAAATTTTTGGAGTGATGATGAGTTTGACATACACTTTCAGCAGGCAGAACCTCAGCATACTCTTGATCCAGGTCAAGATTTGGCAGCCTTACCATTTGCTCAGGAGGATAGTATTGATTGGGATGATTTGTTGCCAAAGACTGACCAATATGAAGAGCAACTTTCAAGATACAGAAGCAAGGATCCCGAATCTTTAAAGATCCTTAAGAAGAATGAAGATGCAAGTACTCAATCGTGTAGGGAAGATATCAAAGTTGCCACCAATGCCCCCCACCCTCCCCAACCATGTATTGAAGACATACCATATGTGGAGTTTGATGACGGAAGCCTTGCATTGATGTGGGACAAAAGAAAAGTAAAGCCTGATTATAGCAAGAAGTGTGAAGTGTCGTGGCTCGGTCCTTACATGGTCAAGAAGAAGTCAAGAACAAACTCATACTATCTAGCCACGATGAATGGGAGGAAGATGCCATTGTCAATTGATGGGTCTCTCCTCCGACCCTACGTCAATGGGCCCTGACTTCTAGAGGCCTCAGGCCTCAGGTAAGCAGGTATGTCATTTGCATTTTGCATTCCATTTGTACATACTTGCACTTCATTTCATGCTAGTGTAGTCACATCTTGTTTTGCATGCACGCATATGTTCATTTGGATGAGGCCCCTTGCTTCTTCAACGTGTCAGCATGGGATCCATATACTTTTTGACTCCATTGCCCACTGGATAAGTATTTGATTTACAGGTCAGCTTGACAAGTACAAGGGTCCATTGGTATGTTCCTTCAATTTTCTCACAGAGCACTATTCACAGTTTTCAAATAAAGAGATTCACAGGTTCTCGACATCCCTCAGGGGGATCCCGTCCCCTTGAGTCACCATTGTTAACTCCTAGATTTTCTCATTTGGAGATCCAGAGGGTTAAGAGCCAACATGATCTATTTTTGGCAAGCATTCAAACAATTGTCCCAGATTGAGCATTTGTATGAGCCAATGGTTGGTTCCCATTAGAGACAGGTACATGATCGGTGTAGTGGTGGTTTTTGCTTCAAAGATAAAGTTAGCACAACTATCCATGGATTTGAGAGAGATTGTTATTTTTAGCAAGTGTCCTACTTTTTAGGAGACAGTGTCCGGAGACTCACATGTCAGATTTGAGCATATAGTATTGGTCCTTGCATGATTCTGATCCCAATGACACTTTTTTCGGGTATCATGCAGGCAATTTCTATTTTTAGCAGGTTGAGTTCTAGGGTTCAGATCTCGATTTTGAGTTTACATTATTGAGCATATAGACATTCTGAGTCCAATGAGCCCTTTCTGAGATGACATGTGAGTATTTTATATTTTTAGCATGTGGAGATCAGGGGGTCAGATGATGATTCTAATTACGTTTCCAAATTCCTTACAAAAAATCGAATCCGATGAGCATATTTTCACCGACTTCCGAGGATTTTCTATTTTTAGCCATGTCTATTTTTAGACATGCAACATTTGGTGGTGGTCTCCTATTCATCCCAGACAATTTGGCATTTTCCTATTTTTGGGGGCGAACAACTATTTTTAGCAATTACTATTTATAGCAGGTGTGGTCGCCTCCCAAGGTGACAAGTGGCAGAGTCAAATTTCAACAAGTGGCAGTGTGAGAATGTGACATGTGGCACACAAATCATCAATGAGTTGGGCGAATTTCTCACCAACATGTGACTTTCCATTGCATGAGTAGCTTGGGCGCATTTTTTAGGACATGTGACATATTCCTAAATTAAAGCAAGGCGTGTTGAGTTAATTAACACTCGACTCATTTTATCTTTCCTTTCACTCTCCTTATCTTATTTCCCTTCTCACCATGCATGTGTTTCCTTTACCACATGTATTTTCCTCTCTTAATGCGCATTAGCTCCTAATTTTTAGGGCACAACTCCCTCATCACACATGCTCACTCATCCTCCAACCTTATTACTCCACTCTCCCTCTTAGCGCATGTATCTTCTCTTCATTCATGCACCACATTCCTTACTTGTCTCCCTCTTCTTCCATGCACACTCCATTAATTTCCTTACCATCTCTCCCACACATGTGAAGTAATCCATGTCATGCGCATTACTCCATCTCCCCTCTAGCACATGTACTCTCCATGTATGCATCCTTCTTCCTCTTCACCATTCACTTATCCACTTTCCATTAATTCCTCTCCCTATTCCTAGCTTATGCACTCCCCCACGTGACTTTTCTCTCCCTTTTCACTCATTTGTGTGCGCCTCTATTACTCATCCCCTCTATTACTCATCCCATGTGCCATCACCTCATGTGCGCCTCCTTGTCCCTCCCATGTGCATGCTCTCCTCTTTCATGCACTCATTACGTCTCCTACCATGCGCCCTACTCTCTATTCTTACTCATGTGCCAACCTTTACTCATCTCATGCACCTAGCTATTATTATCCTTGATGCGCCCTCGTGGTCTATATATTGGAGGTTCTCTTCATTATTCAAGGTTGGATCTTTTGCAGCAGCAGCATACATTCTCTCTCTCATACATTCTTCTATACTCTAGCTTCTAGTTCTTTGTGCGGAGATAGCCACTCTACCGGTTCTTGTGCTTGTTTTATGTGGTGCAATCAGCCCTTTGGCAAGACATTAATAAAGATTTGTTGTGCTTATACCAAGCTTTCGGTTCTTGTCAGTATTGTGAGTTAATTTGTGCATCAATTAGAAGTTTTCAGCCGCTTATTGTGGTTAATTCCAACCTTTTAATTGCATTTTCTTTCTCTTTTATACGCATATTTCTAAATCTAATGTTGCAGGGATTCTACCAAGCGAATTTATCAAGATTTTTCCTAACGTCTTGGGCTGTTTTACACGCTGTCCAAGACACTTTTTGCTGCTGTTTTTATTGTTTTATTGCAGAAAATCGGTCTTAAATCAGCAGCAAGGCTTAGGGATACCCCCTTGAGGTTGGCACGCATCAACCCAAACAGAGAGGGGATTTTCCGGTGACTTTTGGGGCACAATCTCCTAGAATTAGTCTCTTATTCATCGCTGATTTATGTTATATCAGACCTGATTGGAGGGTGAAAAAGTGTGCTAACAGGTCCCTGGGGCAAAAGCTTGTAGTACAATGATCTACATCCTAAATAGGTGTCCTTACAAGATGTTGAAGGACAAGACACCAAAGGAAACTTTCATTGGTGAGAAACCCTAGGTATCACACTTTCGTGTTTTCCTTTATATTCATATCCCTCAGGAGAAAATAACTAGGCTTGAACCCTCCAGCTTGAAGGGTGTGATTGTTGGTTACAGAGTCCTCCAACACATACAGAGTCCACATTTCATCATAGCAAAAGATAGTAGGAAGCAGAGACATGAAGTTTGATGAGGATGCGAGGTCCTGAAAGTCTCAGAGGCCTCTAGCCAAGGTTGAGGAGGGAGATACACTTGTTGTCCCAATTGTTGATCTGCAGAAACCAGAAATTTCCAAATCAGATCAGCAAGGTTCGAGACGTGGAATGGATGCTTCAGTACCTTCTAGTTCAATGAGGAAACCCAAGTGGCTAACGCAAACATTACAAGATGCATAGGAGCAAGTTGGAGCTCCTAAAACTTCTTTCCAGGTGAGTCATTCTCCTAAAAAGTTTCTAAATTGTGTTGCAGTGATGTCTTCCATCATTAATGTAGATCCTTGCAGTTATGAGGCAGCAAGTGAACAGGTATAATACCATGCCATGGTGGAGCAGTATCACTCCATCATGAAGATGATCTATGGGAGATTGTGCCTTGACCAAAAAGGCAGTCAGTGATGCACTCCAGATGGCTTTACAAGGTGAAGCATGCTGTTGATGGCAATGTTGAGAAGAACAAAGCTTGATTCATAGCAAGAGGATTCTCCCAAAAAGAGGAAGTTGACTATGAGGAGACATTTGTTCCAATTATCAAGTATACCTCAATCAGATCTATCATGTCCTTAGCATCAGTTTTTGGTTGGTCTCTATATTAGATGGATGCTAACACTGCATTTTTGAATGACTGATTGAGGAGGAGGTTTACATAAATCAACCTAGAGGTTTTGAGATGCATGGGTTTGAAACCCATGTATGCAAATTGAAGAAGGCTCTTTACTGAAGCAGGTAACACCTGCCTAGTACTCAAGGATTAATGAGTACCTATTAGATTTGTGCTTCACTAGAACTAGGGCAAATCCCAATCTTTATTATTTGATAAATTTATTTTTTGATCTGGTGGTTTGGCAGAGTCCAAGTGAGGTGTTCCTTAGACAAGAAAAGTATAGTTGAGATCTTGACGAGGTTTCAAATGATGGACTGTAAACCCTTGACCACTCCTATGATACCTAATCTAAAGTTATCAATAGATTCAAACTCAGCTTTGGTTGATCCATCTGTGTATAGACAATTGATAGGTTCCCTCATGTATCTGGTAAACACCAAAGGTGATATTTGTTTTGCAATGAACACATTGAGCCGGTATATAGTTGAGCCAAGGCAGATTCACTATTGCAAAGCATGTGCTCGGTTACTTGAAGAGCACAATGCATCATGGTTTGAGGAATGTAGGAGGTGGTGAGTTGATGCTGCATGGCTCCTTGATCCTAGTTGGGGGCAGGAAGAGTACTTTAGGATTCTTCTTCAATTTGGGCTCAAGTATGATATCCTGGTTCAGCAGGAAGCAAGCAACAGTGGCACTAAGTTCGACAAAGGCAAAATACATAGCAACCAGCTCTACTAGTTGTGAAGTTATCTGGCTTCACAAGCTGATTGCAGAGTTGACTGATCATATTTTGAAGCCTATTGTGGTATACTATGACAATCAAAGTTGTATCAAACTCTCTGAAAATCTGGTGTTTCACGATTGCTCCAAGCAAATAGACATCCAGTTTCATTTCCTTGAAGATAGAGTTCATAACGGGGCAGTTGATCTAGAGTATGTTCCTTTGTATTCACAAGTTGCAGACATATTGACAAAGCCCCTGGAAAAGGGGAAGATTGAGATGCTCAGAAAGAAACTAAGTTAGGTGGAGAACACTTTCCTCACAAAGAGGGAATGTTAGCTTTTGTATCTGTTGCTCAACTAGTGATTCTCCCAGTGATGGCACAACAGAGAAGACATCAGAGATGGTACCTTTATCCTTTCCTTGTGGCAGTGATGAATGGGTAGAATGAGGGTGTAGGTGACAGTAATATAGACTGCAGTGTGGTAGAGGGCACATGCATGCTGAAGGCACACATGCTCCATCTTCAGTTAGTTCCAAATTAGATGGTGTTCCAGATTTAACAGTTCCAGTATTAGACAGTTTTCTGTTTTGCTAGTTTGCCTTTGTTAGGATTCAGCATGCATGATCTATTGTTGGATAGAGGGTGCAGATCCTTAGACAATTGAGTGCTTATGCATGGGGAATTTCCAATCGATGCATGCTAGCATGCTCAAGCTCATCTTCCAGTTGAAGAGCACTTCACCTGGCACGCTTATCCATGCAAAGAGGGTGCATTAGTTGACGTCGGTAGTGATTTAGTGAGAAAGGGAGTTGTTTGCATGTGTCTAGATTCATTGTATTGCTTTCACTCCTCCGTCTATAAAGGAGAAGAAGGGGCACACCACTGTCGGTATTTGCAATTTTTTGTTTTTGAGCTTATGTGCTATGTATTTCTTCTTTGCAGCAATAGAATACAAATGCATATTTGAGCAGTTCTATCTAGCGTACTTCCCCTGTTCTTATTTTCAGTAGTATGTGTTAGCAGATTAAAGTAGTCCAGATCCATTGTTTTGATTGACATTTAAAGTATTAACCTACCTAGGCTTTAAGGTTTAGTTTCTGAGTGCAGAATCTGCATACCATGGTCTGAAAATTAACAGATACAAAATCCTTTTAAATAGTTTGAAACCATGGAATGTTAATACCGCAAGCTTTTTACTAGATTCACCTCTTTTTTACATGGAATCAATAGGCATATCCATAGCTAGACTGTAAACATGTGTCTAGATTTGTTAAAGTGCTAATATCAATGCTATGTTTCGTGCTCTTGCGCAAAGATCTTTATCGGAGAAACCAACAGGTCTATGCAAGTTATGCTTATAGAACACTGTGCTGACATCGTGGAGCCAAAAATCGGCATTAGCAGAACATTCCTGTAACTCTGGCCACCATGTCTGTGTAGAGGATACAAAATTAATCACTAAGGTCGATAATGAAAAGAAAAATCCGTGAAACATTGGAGATTGAAAAGAATCAAAACAACTTAAACTGAGAAGACGGCTGTAAGTTGAGTACAACGTGGACTCCCGTAATCCTTCCTCTTCAGAACAACACCAATCGCTAAAGAATAAAGCATCAAAAGTTAATAAAAGATGAAGTTGGCTAGTACATTGGTCGCTCACATAACAGCTTTGATGCATATTTAATAGTTACTGGTGCTCATACTATCCGCAAGAATGAGTGAAATCTTCTTCATCCTGAAGATATTACAACTTAGGAGATCGAAACGTCTATCTATATAAAACCCGATGCAGATTCCGGTGGTTTTTTAAAAAAACTCTCTAATGTTTTAGATGTGTGTACCGGAAACACCACGGTAGGTTCTCTGTGTTCCGCTGCATGCAACTGGCAACTAAGTCTAACACTTCTAAATTCAGGTAAGTAAAGCGCCGAGAGGTTTGGCGCACGAGTTCTCAGGGGATACAAATCCAGCCAAATTAAAGATAGAAGTAATGTAAGACTATCTGCCTGGGTAAGTCCGAATTCAAAAAGCCTGCCCAATTATCTGCTCTTTGGGATATGAAATTCCCAATTTTTTCAATCATCAACGTTTGAAAATCACTGAACTATACAACTTTTCTGAAATTCCATTTGAGTTCGATTCCCCACCCATACATCGCTACAACTCCACGTATAGTTCTACGAGTTGAATTTCTACCAGTAACGTGGGTGCCTGCAAATGCCCGACATTTTGGTCAAAAACCATATCCACGGGTAGTTTAGCCCGAATTCTCCATTTTCAATTGCTTTCAAAATTCGCCCAATGCGTACAAATTTATGATGTTAAATCTCAAAATATGCAAATTGCATCACCATGCACTAAAAATTCGGAAGCAAAAACGCCGAGATTGCAAGGTAAAACCTGTCCGGCTAGGATTCGTTTCGCTTCATAACATTGCTGTGTTTAATTCGATGGCCTTTAGATGACAGAGGACTAGGGTTTTTACACAAAACCAAACTAGGGTTTGCACCCAAATAATTTCCAGATTTAAAAAGGGAAAAAGAGAAAGATGTAAGATAATCGTAATGCGGACCTTGTGATTGCCAAATGTTCGTGTGCGGGCAAAAGGAACATGCAAAAGCTAAACTCTGTCTCACAAGGATTCCATGCTGATATATTTACAGCCCATCTCTGGACTCCTCCCTCCATTAGAAAGAGTTAATAGATGCTGATGAATCATATCGTCGTCACCTTCTTTCCTTAATACCAGCATTAAAGGAACTTCAAACTGTCACATTAGCTTGTGGCGTCGGTGAACACATGTTGTATTTAATGCACTGGCTATTGTTCGATTCGTGTCAGCAGAAGTCATGAGCATTGAGAAACGCTTTAGGTTATAAACGTTCTAAGTTTTGGTTTTTTTTCAATTATATTTTTCAGCCATATTTCTCTCAAATTCGGCGAGAAATTGTTGGACTCCAACGAATAAAACCAAAACATAAAAATAGTTAGACAATGGAGGTGAGTCAATAGTCATACGACACTACTAGAGAAACATTCACGCTAGTCAATAGTCAGAAGATACTAGCACATCCGCATCGGTAGCGGATGGTGAACGCCAATAGGGATCATTATCCAATCATATAGACATCTTTCATTCGTTAACCAATACATCTTATACATTTTTCATCCATCGACTAGAGACATCTTTCATCGATCAATGTGTAGTTAATAGTGGAATAACTAAATTATTGGACGATGGAGATTAAAAGAAGAAATGACTATTGGATGTGTCCCCACCATAGAGTGTTACACCATCAATCCTGGAGATTAAAAGAAGAAATGACTATTGGATGTGTCCCCACCATAGAGTGTTACACCATCAATCCTATTTCCAAAATAAGAATGTCTATCAATATAATTAACTATGGAACATTCCACCTATTGATAGGGTTTGGAGATTTCGCAAACAAACTATAAAGGAAGCTCTTTGTGCATTTTTAAAAGGCTTCAAGCTAAGAATATTGTCATGTTGAAGATTTTTTTTAATATTTAGTGTGGAAAAAAAATCGTAATTGTTATGGGTGTTATGAAGTTTGTGTTATCTAAGTCTCCTTGAGATAAACTTTTGGTTTCACAATAATTCTCATTTACTTGTAGATGGAGATTTGGTCTCAAGGTTGCTTATGATCATAATCACCTAAACATGAACTAAAAGTACGAGGTAATGATGAGGAAATGAGATTAGAGTTGGTAATGAGGGAAGATTTTCTATTAAGAATAGTGTGTTGAAAGAGAAGCATCTCACAAAGGGATGATGTTAGACATCTCTCTTGTATTGTACAAAAGTCTTAAGGATTGGTGGGAATCTTTGAACAAATAATGATGATGGCCCTAAATCTCGTAGTAGAAAGAGTTGAAAATGATGTGCTCCTTTGACTCAGGTTCATGCAAACACAATATGATACTCCATTGAATGATGGTCCTCTACATCCATGCATAATTGGTAGCAACAAACTTGAAATTGAGTTAGAGGGACTCTCAAACTATAAGGAAGTTGGAAGATAATGTAACCATGTAGATCTAATAATAAAATTGTAGGTTACTTGTAGAATCTAGTTCATAACAAAGAAACATGTAATCTCGTGTAGGTTGGGACAGAGGGGTCTTGTACATAATGTAAAAATTTGATGTCTTACCTTATGTCATGACCCCACATGACGCATGTTCAAATCTTGCGATCGTTCACCTCCCGAGGGCGTGTGGCACCGCGACATTTCTTACTTGGTTGCGTGGCAGACTAAGAATACTTCATCCGGACTATGCCTCTTCACCTAGAGCATACCCATACTCTGTTCTAGGCTACCGGCGAGTCACACTCCTACTCTAGTGCAATTCTTGTATACTTAGACAATTGTTAACCATTTAACACTTAGTCATATATAAGCAGACATTCATGAACATGAGAAACCAAGAGAATAAGTGTGGAACAAACAAAGACATACACAAAAATAGTGTGAGTGGCACGAACCGTGCCTAACACCTGGCTAAGTCTTTGTTATTGTGAAACAATTATAATATGGGCACCACTGGCTCAGTGTGCAACCTGGGTAGAGTCAAACGACTTGCCTCACGTCACCACGACACTCATACACAGATTCCTCACACCAAGACTCTTGGTCTCAACCTTCTTTGCAACCTCCTACAGTGCACCTCAGACATGCCCACAACCGCACACATTTTGTCTCTTCGTTTCCGCAGACTTCACCAAGTTAACATAGATTTTGGTTTTGCCTCCAATAGACTTGAGTTTCTAGACTTCCCCGAAATATGCTAGAGCGTCCCACCCTTGGCTACTTGTCTTCCATCTTGGCAACTCTGCCTCGGTTCACTGCCTCAGACTTGCCTCGGACTTGTTCTCCAAATCTCTTGCCATTATTCTTGTCTACTTTGGTTGTGCGCCCTTGTGCTCTTATAGGGACTCCAAGGGTCACTTGTGTGAAACATCATGTCTTTTGGGTGTGTCGCGCCCCTTCGCGAACCCACACTCAAATGACTCATCACGCCCCTCTATGGACCCAGTTCGCCCATCCAAGCCTGCACGCCCATCAATCGTCATGTCTCTTGGACCAACGCGCCCCATCCTTGGGCGTGCTCCCCTTGCCTTGTGTGTTTTCTCATGTCGATCATCATGACTCCTTGTGGGTGTCTCGATGAGGTCATCCAACCTCTCTGGTGCGCCCATGTTGACGAGGGAAAATGGGTCTACTCCTTGGGCATGCTCCCAAGTTGCCCCACCTTTGCCCAAGCACAACCCAAGTCTTCATCAATCGTCCTAAGGGAAGTAAGGTGTGTACCCCCTTGGTGCCACACGTCACCATCATTTTCCCAGGGTGCCCCTGCTCACACCCAAACATCTTCATTTACCCAATTGATCACTTCCTCCTTGTGCTCTTTGTTTGTTCCGTCACTGAATCTACCCAAGGAGCGTATGCGCTTGGTGGGTGTCATGGGAGACATTACATCCTCCCCCACTCCAAGTTGTTGTCATCCCTAACAGCATTTGTCTATCTCTATAGCATCTCTACCCCATCTTCGGATCTCGTCACCACTCAACGACTTTTGTCACCTCAACTGTTGTTGTCGTCCCTAACAACATTTGTCTATCTCTATAGCATCTCTACCCCATCTTCAGATCTCGTCACCACTCAACGACTTTTGTCACCTCAACCGTTGTTGTCAAGACAAACTCCCCTTAGGAAGTTGCATGAGTCTATGAAGTGTTGTTTCTCTCTAACTTATCGTTGCTTCCATACTTTAGTCCATTTGCCCATGCTTCAGTGCGTTAGATCCCCTTGTGACTTCAGTTGATTGGGTAGCTAGTCCAATCATCGTGCCTTTGTCTCAAGAACTCACATCTTCACGTTCAAATATCTTTTTATGTCTGCAAACTTGTCACATCCGCAACTCCTCGTTTCCTCCAATCTGTTAAGTCACCCACTGCGTTCTCAACCATTTTCACCAAGGCACCCCATTGGCCTCATTGTCTCCCACCGAGACAGTGAGCCAACGTGCCACAATCTAGTTTGAAGGTGAAGGGGGATGGCTAGTTGGGCCATCTCCCTTATCCGCAATATGTCCAAATGTGATCGACGGAGAGTCATTGTACTTTTGCGTTATGTACATAAGCAACATTACACTTGATCCAATTTTGCCTTCTCACTCTTCCATGAGTCGTTCTAGCTCAGGATCGTATGACCATTCACCATGTCCAAGTTCACTAGATGAGGAATCAACCTCTTCCTTGGTTCTCTTCCACCAAGGTTGTTATGTCTCCTTCATGTCCTCTTGGTCCACAGATGGTCTCTGCTCCTGTTCAACGAATTGCTTCGACATTCTCATCTCTGGGACTTCCTTTGATCTTCGTTGCCACTCATCAACTTTCAAACATAAATCACCCAAGACATCCATTGTCTTAGCTAAATCTCCAACTATCTCTTCAACATCGGTAAGCCTTCTTTCCACTAACACAAGCTTCCTTTCGTTCTCTGTGTTAGACTATCCAACCATCACCCCACATCATCCAAGTTCGTATCCACAAGGTTGCATGCTTTGGTTTTCCACAACAACCATTTGCAAGGAATACATTTGTGTGCCTCCTTCCTTCCTCCTCGTGGTAGGAATCAAACATGGAGTGTGTCATGTTATCAAACAAGTTGTAGGTTGGGCAAAGCCCGACCCAACCACCAAATGGCGACAACTTTGAGAACACCTACCCACTATCACCTTAGGCAGGTTTTCCTGTCACTTTAGAGATGATAGAATCACCTCAAAGGGGGAATCTAGTTGACCATAGGGGGAATAAGATGGAAAGTAAAGAGATGAAGGAAAATCCCTCTATAGGTCAAGATAGAAGATGTGGAAAGGCTTTGGGAAGAGTCTTGGTGGTACCCAATCGTTGCCAAGAGATTAGAACACCTGTAAAGAGTGATGTACCTAATCGAGACACAAGAACAAGCCGAGTATATATGTATAATGTAAGGTGGACAAGCAAGTTAGGCTTGTCGTCCCTAATTGCAGTAGTAAACAATGATGTATATCGGCAATAAAATGATAATGATAGCTGCAAAATAAAGTTGCTTAAAGCTTAATAAAAAGTATAAGAGACAAGCTAGCAAATGACTAGTTTAGATCAATAAGATACAATGAAACTTTAACAACAATGTAAGGTTGTTGTAAACAAGTTCTGCGGAAGTAATTATCAGCCTTAAGGTTGTAACTAACAAGTTATTACAGCAAAGAAATCAGTCGTCAAAACTTGCCAATAATCCACCCAAAAAGTGTGCCAGTCTTAGTAGATTGATGTGGCAAACTCTTAGCAACTTTCGACGGTTGAGTAGAGAGTTATAAATGAAAATGTGTTAGAGTTTCTACAGCCCTAATGCCCGTAGATAAAAATTTATAACAACAACAAGAAGTATTTAACCAATTGAGACACCCTGGTGGCTATGACAAGCCTAGAACATCAAAAAGAGATTGCAATTTGAACAATTTGAATATCAAGGAGAGAGAATGCCCAAGAATAGCGAAAATTTCAGCCAAGTACTTCTCACAATGGGAGAGTTATGTTCTGAAATGAGATTCAAATGATCTTTATTTATACAAAATATTTAAAACATAGTTTGTTCACTTAGTTAGGGTAAACCAGAAACTAAGGGGTCAATAACCCTTACTTTGCCCCTTTACAAATTCAAATTTAACTTTTACACATTAGAAACCCTAAAATAAGATGGTGTCACCCCTTTAGAGCAACGTTTTGACATATTTAACAAATCGTTGGGGTTGGGGATGGAACTTTTGACCTTCAAAGGTCTTCTCCTCATGCGTTATAGCCTTTTCCCACAACCCAATGTGCTCTCTCCATCAAATGATGCCAAGTGTTAATGAAAAATAACTCCACCACTATCACTCGAACCCTAGGTGACGTCAAGCTCTTTCTTTGTGATGATTTTCCCACAAGGAGAGGTCATTGGGTTGGCAAGGGGTTGAGTGAGGTCCTCCATGGTGTCATCTCAAGCCTCCAAAGGAAATCCTCATCATCTAGCATGCGGGCCCTCAATATCCATCCTGTGGGCTTCTTGCCCCATGGAAGCACAAGCTAGGCTTGTTCTCCCAAAACTGGTCACCAAACAAGATCCTACAAAACAAATGGGTACACCCTCCAAGGATCTCAAGTCAAAATATCATGGTAAGTGAAAACCGCATCTAACAAACAAGGCACCTAAACATGTGCATCAAAACTACCTCATCAAATTAAACAAGTGCT
>ML832037.1:0-52732 GCA_009831015.1 Picea engelmannii | reverse complement strand
GTACAGGACGCGTGTCAGAGGATCCCGTAGAGTCATGAATCGGGAGATCGGGGTTTTCGATGGTAAGGAAATTGTGCAACAGGAAATCGCGATCCGCGATTTCCCGATGGGATCAACACCGTCCATCAGCGAGGACGCGTGGCAAGAGATCCCAGAAAGTCGAAGTTCGGCATATCGGGGTTTTCGAATGCAAGGAACTCTTGCCATACGGAATCGCGAACCGCGAAACCCCGATGAGTGGGAGCCAGCTGTCAAGCCCATTAGCGAAGGAGGACGGAGTTGTAGGGAGTACGCGTGTCAAGCACCCGAAGAGAATCAGGAATCGGGATACTACGGGTCCTGTGGACGTGGGTCTTGTGACATGGGAAACCCCATATCCCCGACGGGGATAAGGTAGTGGTCACGGAGTTGGTCATGTGGACCAGGGACTAAACCAATGGGGCTAGCGTGATCAGAAAGGCGCGTCGCGAATCGGGAAATCGCAATTCCCGTGGACATGCGTTATGTGTTATCACAAATGCCGAAACCCTGATGGGGGGAGGTGATACGGCGGTGGTCCTATGGTAAATGGTCACATGGGCTATCGTATAGCCTAGAGGGCTAATGCGTTAGGGGCATATCGGGGATCGGAGAGTCACGAGTTCTGAGGACTCGTGAATTACGACATCGGAAATGCCGAAACTCCGATAGGAGTAGCCCCGAAGGAAGGTAAGACCACGGTCGTAAAGGCAGTGAATCACAGGCTTGGCCTAGGAAGCTAATGCGTAAGGAGCGCATCAGAATTCGGAGGATCGCGAGTTATGGGGGTGAATGAATTTTGACATTAGGAACCCCGAATTCCGATATTGAACCAGGGATTGGCACTTCGCTAATGAGGATTTCTGGAGATTCCCCATTGTGGGAGTTTAACCCCAAATTTTTTAAAAATAATGATAGTGGGTGTGTTACAATTTGAATTCCCACCCTCAAACTCCTAGTGTTCTTTGCATTATCTGGAGGAGTCTCTTGGTTTCTACAACCGTTCGACTTTCTCTTTAGATTGCTTCCATATAATTTTGAATTGATACATGCATGTAGCTAAATAATGCAAGGGAAATAACCATGTATAAATCCAATTAAACAATACATTACATTTCTACTTCATTCACAATAGAAATTAAACGTAAATCACATAGTTACAAATAAAGAATGACGAGTAGAGATGGAACACATACCTTTTTAAAACCAAGGTGGTCCAAGCAACTAGTTGCATACAAACAATTTTCCTCCCAAGCATAGTCATCCCCAAGATAGGCTACGAGGCCAGCAGGGTGAAGGAAACTAGTTATAGACTCAGACCTCTCTCACACAACCCAATTCTGCACCCGACTGCTAAAGGGAAAAGCTGGGCCAACTCAAGATTAAAATGGTTGGTTTTTAATTTTTTGTTGGTCGGTTAGAGGGTTGGTTTTACCAAGACAAGAGAGTGGTTGGGTCGAAAGATGATAAGGATGAGGGTCCTCCATGGCTGGTGGCACACTAATGACAAACAAGTGAAATAATAGAGGTAAAAACAATGGGAAACAACAAACCACTAAATGAATAATCTGTTGCAAGAAGCCCAATACTTAAAATATCATTTCAAGACATTAAACATGTATAAAAAACACAATTACTCCCACAGGTTGCAATAAAAACAAATCTTCATCAAAGCATAGTTGTTATCATAGGTTGTAGATTATAACAGACAAGTTATACAGTAGTTGAAGGAAAAGAAATGTACTTCGCACAAATCAAAATTGTATTCAAGATAAGAAACACATACAAATTTGGACACAAACACACTGTCATCAATAGTATCTTCACCAGGTATAGAGCTTTAGTCCATGCGCAAAATGGGTCTAACCAGTTGTTGTATTGATCTCTTTTCCCCAAAAACTCCCCCCTTCTAACATACAAAAACTGCATGTTTATCAGAAATGTAGAGGCCCTCGACCAGTGTGGAACTGAGGCTTATCCCTACACCTCGGTTGTAAAACAGGTTATTAACTTAACTAAAACACACTGCTGGAGTATGTCAATGAATACTCCAAACTTGACTTAACAAAAAGGAGTGGTTCTTATCACACATAGAAGACCACTTGTTATGCCTTATACTAAAAGAGTCTAGCAATTAAACAACTGAAAATTGCTACTCGCAATGATATAATATTGATGCATACGTTGCAGCGAATTGAGATCTGACATAAATGACCAAGAGTGACAGAATTGAGTTCTTTATCGATCATGGCATGCACGTGCGTTGTTGGAGGCCACTCGAGACAATTGGAAGTGTGGTCGTGTCTTTCCCCCACTTATCTTTTTTAGGACAGAAGCAAGTCGTGTTGTGCTTTTCTGGAATCTGGACGTGTAGTTTCCTCGTTCCTGGTTTTGCGCCCCTTTTTAAACCTTTCAAATATGCAATAAACTTGGGTGAGCCACTTCAAAAATTCGACATTCGGAGGTTTCGAAGCGCATAGGATGCATATCCTTCGGAGGACAAAACTCCTGAATTCGTTAATCAACACTAATCAATTATTAACCCGAGATTACCTTTAACCTTAATTAGTTTGGGACTTCGGCGGTTTGATACTTCGGGCTTCGGGAGTTTTGGATTGTGAAGCACGAAGATCTCCCGAAGCAGTACATGCCCGAAGTGACATGGCAACCTGACGTCACTTCGGGACTTCGACGGTTTGGCACTTCGGCACTTTGGGGCTTTGTGCTTGTTCTGGATTGGAATCTCCCGAAGAACGAACTTGCGAAGTGACGTGGTGGCTTGATGTCATATGATGTCACGATTGTTGATGTGTCACATAAGGCGAGTGACACGTGTCACTAAAAAATGAGCGGATGATGGGACCCAGATGATTAGAAATGGGTGCCATGTGTTAGCACCAGATGGAAGCCACGTGTCTCCATGGATGAGCACCACAAGTCCTGACGGATGAGTGTCGCGTGCTTCGACACTTCGGCGTTCGGGAGTTTTGGATTGTGAAGCATGAAAATCTCCCGAAGTGACTTTCTCCCGAAGTCATTAACTCATGATTATTGTTAATTGATCCGAGATTAAGACAATTTTACCATTAAATACTTCAGGAGTTCAGGACTCCAACGGTTCGGCGACTTCGGCCTACGCTGAGTTGAAAAACTCCCGGAGTGGTACGACCTTGATCCGACGTGTCCACACGATGTCATTGTGTCGACGTGTCACGAAAAGAGAGTGACACATGTCACTCGAAAATGGGTGAATGACGCAACCAATTGACCTAAAATGAGTGCCACATGTCATGATTGATGAGTGCCATGTGTCTTCAAAACTTCGGCACTTTGCTTGCTCTAGACCAAAACCTCCTGGATGAACGAACTTGAGAAGTGACATGGCAGTGAGGGCCCACTCCAGCACTTATGGGCTCCAAAACTTCGACACTTCGGGGCTTGGGAGTTTCCGAATGTAAAGCATGGAAATTCCCCGAAGTAGTACAAGCCTGGAGTGACGTGGCAACTTGACGTTACTTCAGGACTTCGGTTGTTCAACACTTCAACACCATTGGTTTGATCGACGAGCTTGGATGCCAGAATGTTGAGTTTTCGAAGTGAAGCTTCTTCGCGCTTTGTTGCTTACACTCCTCGCAACTTAGAAACCCCGAATGCACGAAAGTCGTCGATCTGAGTGGCCTGTTGGATCTCCATCGTTGCAATTTTAACCTGTCTGTTCCCACAAGCTGGGCCCGAAATTGATTGTTTTGACATGATGTGTTTTGTCCATGGGCGTTCCCTATGCATACAAAAAGGATTGGTCGACCTGCTATGAGCTCAATCAATGGTAGACATGATGACAAGCATTCTGAACCAAAACACGACATGTAATTATCCTTCAAGAAAAAATAGAAACAAAATGCGCGAACACTCAATCAAGAAAGAAGCGATAAAAACCAAGTCACTTAGTTATGGGAAACCGACTTCACCAACCAGAAGAGGAAAAAATTGATGAAGGCATAGGGAAATGAGAGAGGAGGGGCAGGGGTGCAGACCTAGGTTACAACATTGGCTCCAACCGAGGATAACACTTCCCTATGAGGTTCTAAGAACAACAGATCAATGCCTTTGAATTTAATAACTTGCTCCCACCTCCCTTTTCTTACCTCTATTCATTCTGCCAGCCATGTATCTCTGCCACTATCTCTCGGACATGCATCTCTGAAAATTAACGTTGAAGCTAACCCTGATGCCTTTGTTGGGCTATGGAATCTTTATTGAAACTTGAAACTGTAGCTAAACCCCAGTGCCTTTGTTAGGCTATGGAGTCTTTATTCACACACAACTAACTAATTAAATGCAAAAATAAAAGGAAAGCATCTATGGTACAAGAGGGACCTTCCCTCATCCTTAAACAAAATAGTGTTTCAGGAAGCACCCATTTACTGGGCCTCCAAAGATCTCTGCATCATCTAGATTATGCAAGATAAATGTGTTATTGTCCAAAACCTCAACCACCTTAGAAGGGCCAAACCAGAGGTTATCGAACTTACCATGCTTGGACTTGTCATCCCTTTTGGCATCCCACCTCAAGACCATGTCACCTTCTTGAAATATCCCCTTCTTGGTTTTCTTGTCAAAGGCTGATTTGATCTTGCTCTGGTATGCTTTGGTCCTCTGATCCAGTGGTTCTCTCTTTTGTTGAACCTCTATAATTTGGAAGATTCTCCTTTGGATGCCATTTGGCTCCTCAATCTCTTGCTGTAAGAATTTTAGGATTGGTATACCAAGCTGGGTGGGAAAAACAATGTCTACACCATAGACAAGCTGAAATGGCAAGGTTCCCAAAGACTTCTTGGTGCTGATTATGTCGGCCCACAAAGCATACTTGATTTTAGAGTCTCGGGATTTCTTGTTTTCGGTCAACAACTTCTTGATAATCCTAATGAGAGTTTCGTTTGATGACTTTTTCAGACCATTCCCCTGAGGGTAATAAGGTGTGGAAATGTGTCAAGCAAATGTTATGACTGCCACAAAAGTCAATCATGGCTTTCATCTTGAATGCTTGGGCATTGTCTTCTATAAGCTTGTTGGGGCAGCCGAATCTGGAAAAAACATTGGTTTCCAGGAAACTCATGATCACCCTGTCAGTGGCATTCTTGGTGGGCACAGCCTCGATCCACTTGGTGAAATAGTCAGTGACAGTGAGAATCCACTTATGTTGCCAACTAGAGGATGTATTTATCTCACCCATGAAGTCTAACCCCCATTGTTGAAATGGACCACTGGAAGTGATAGGTTTTAGGCATAGTGATAGTAACTTGTGTTTTCCTGCAAACTTCTGACATTCATCGCAGGCCCTAACAATAGTAAATATATCATAGAGAAGGGTGGGCCAGTAGTACCCTGCCCTTAGGATCTTGAGAGATGTGGCCTTCCAATGCTGGTGTCCTCCACATACTCCTCTATGCATTTATATTGTGACTTGTTTGGCTTCATCTTTATCAAGGCATTTTAACAGGATGCTAGTAGGATCCCTCGAATACAAGTTTTGGTTTGAAATGAAGAATTTGATAGCCTTCAATTTGAGAGACCTGGCCCTTTTTTTCTTCACATCTGGTGGACATTCAAGATGTTGCGGAAAATAAATGATGTTTCTATACCAAGGTGAAGAGGATTAATTTTCAAATACCTGCATGTTGTCTTGTCCAGGTTGTATGATGGGTGCATCTGATTGGGTGAATATTTGATTTAATTATAGCACCTTACAGTTTGATTCTGATAACAACTTGGTAAGTCCCTGTCCCTTGATCAACTTGGTGGGTTTTATGTGCAACTCATGCTCCAATAGTTTGGCAATCCACTTCCCTCTTTTCCCCTCACTGTCTGGCTGGACCAGAATCTCTTTGACACTGTTGTTGGGAACAAAGGTTGTTATGCTAGACTGTAACACATATACCCTGAAGGCCTTGAGTGCTTTGACTAGCGCATAAGCCTTCTTTTCTAATATATCATACTTCATCTCAACATCTTGGAGGGGTTTGTTAAAAAAGCCTATGGGTTGTTCATGCCCTTCTCCATTTTTCTACAGTAGTACAACAACAATGGTTTCCTCGGAAGCGAAAGAGAAGATGAAGAAATCTTTGGCATAGTCAGGGATGGCTAATATAGGGGCTTCAACTAAAGCTTGCTTGATACTTTGGAATGTTGATTTTTCCTCTAGCGACCATTTTATCACAACATCTTTCTTCAACATGTTAGTGATATGCTTCAGGATTTCGGTGAAATTTGGCACAAAGCACCTTAGGAAGTTTATCTTGCCAATGAAAGACTGGATAACCTTTTTATTTATGTGGATTTCGATCTCTTGAATGGCATAAACTCACTTTAGATCAATTTTTATACCTCCTTCTGATATGATGTGGCCTAGGAGCTTTCCTTATGGCATGGCAAAGTGGGACTTCCTAGGATTCAGAGATATTTTGTATCTCCTGCATTTCTGGAAAACCTGCTCCAGATGCTGCAAATGTTCATCATCAAACTTGGAGAAAATGGTGATGTCATCCAAATATATAACCATAAATTTGTCTTTTCCCCCACGAAAGCTATGTCCATGGCCCTCTGAAAAGTGTCCCCTGCGTTCATCAGCCCAAAAGGCATCTTGTCATACATGAATGTCCCATGGGGTGGTGAATGTTGTTTTTTCTTTGTCCTCTTCACACACCGCTATTTGGTTATAACTAGAGTATTCATCTAACAAGGAAATCATGTGGGCACCTACCACCCTCTGTAAAAAATGTTCCATCTTAGGGAGGGGATAATTGTCATTTAGAGAACACTTGTTGAGATTTCATAAATCAACACACAAGCGTATCTCCCCGTTTTTCTTTCTCACAGGTACCAAGTTGGCCACGTAGTTTGAGTACCTCGGTGGTACAATAATCCTTGCATCCAACATTCGTTTCAACTCTTTCTCGATTATGGACGTCAGCATGGGATTAAATTGCCGAATCTTCTATCTGAATGGCTTAGAGCCAACCTTCAGAGGGATCTTGTGTTGGATGATGTCAGTGTCAAATGTCTTTAAATCCTCATACGACCATGCAAAAGTATCAACAAACTTTTTGATGAGACTGACATACCTATCCCTTTGTTCCGCAACTAATGCTTTGGACAGCTTGATGATCTTGGGATTCTCAGTGGTCCCAATATTGCAATCTGTTATCTCTTCTTCTTGATTCTTCATGGCAACTCCTCTGGAAACATCATTACTATCAAACAACCTTTCCAGTGGCACTAGCCCTCTTGGAATTTGATTGGTTTTCAGCTCCACAATATCGTCGCCAACTATTGTCTTTAGGGGATGAGATGTTTGTTGATTTTCTAATTCATTATTTTCACCTTCTTGGATTTCTTGGTCGATTGAGATATTGGAGAATTCATCAACGATGTGTAGAAACCTTTGCAGCTCTAGATCACCACTAAAGACTTGTCAGTGCTTTATGTTGTCTGGTATGGTTGTTCTATGTCTGATCTCCATCTGATATTTAATATTTGGACCAATGGGAGGTCTAAAAGTGTTGGCAATGAAGGCCAGATAATCTGCCTCTTGATTCTCCTCCCTGGGGATGAAGGATATGTTAAATGCTAGAAAGAAATTGTCGATCAGGTCCCATACCTCATTTATGTATTGCTTGAGCCTCTGTTGTTTATCTTGATAGATGTTCTTAACTTGATTGATGATTAACTCAGAATCACCAAAAACTGCTAAACAGTCAATGGTCGCGTCTTTGACAATCCTCAATCCCAGCACCAGAGCTTCATATTCAACTATATTATTAGTAGTTTCAAACTCTAGCTTATAAGAGAGTGTTATTACCTCTTGTGAAGGGAAAATGAGGAGTATACCTGCCCCGGATCCTTCCTTTGATGAAGAGCCATCAAAATACATCTTCCATACTTTGTTTTGTTGATCCGTCAGTCGTTGATCTTTGCGTTGGCTAACTGATATTTCGGGCTCATCATCATTTAAATGAAAGACAGATGAGCCGATCTCACCCTCAACAACACAAATTGGGTGATAGCTTGGATTTTGATGGTCATTGACGATATAGGCTAATATTACCTCTCTCTATAGCCTCCTATGTTCCCCTCCAAACACAGGGATGGTGGCGTAAGTGAGGTCCATTTGTAATGATCCTCCAACCTTCTTAGCCCAAGTTCTGGATAAGAGCATACCAAACTTTAGGGGAATGTCAACCACAACAATGTCCATCACTACACTCTTCATTGGTAATTGTGACAAAGAAACCACCATATCTTTTATCAGTCCCAAACATTTGACCTTCTTAGAAACAAAGGAGTATAGGTCCTAGTAGGGTTTGGTGATCTCCATACCTAGTTCTTCCATAACAACTTTGGGCATAACATTGTGCGAGGCTCCTGAGTCCATGAGACAGTTATGCAGGATCTTATCATGGACATTTAAAGATATATAGAATGGTGGAGAAGCATCAGAGCCATCCTCAATGTGTGGACCCACAATAATGGCTGGGTTCTCATCCTGCAAACTAATTATATTAGAAGATACAATACAAGTAGTTGGCTATAGAACTTTCATGATGGATTTTTTGAAAGGTTCAATCTTCATCAATTCCGTCAAAGGCACATGGATCTTGATCTTGCTCAACTCGTGCTCTAGGCTAAAAGAGGCTGGTGGACTATCAACTTCCTTTATTTCGGGGCCTGCATGTTTCTATGAGGGAAATTGCTGAGCTTTAGATGACATACCTTTACTTGGATTTCGCTTGGGAGGAACTTTAGCCTGTTTGTTTTGATCAGAGGAGGTGGCTTTGGGAGCTCCTGCGCTAGGCCTCAAATCATACTTTTTCTAGGGTTGGCCTTGAATAACTCCCTCTTCCCCTATCTGATTATCAAACTGATTTGACAGTTGTGCTACCTCATATTCTTGCTGCGTTAAGTGACTGGTATAAAAATATGTTTCATTGAAAAGTACAACAACAATACCATCTACAACATCGTTGTCTACATCTATCTCCTCAATCTGATTGTCTTGGAAAGGAGGCGGTACCCTTTGATCATCAACATTCCTCCTTGCTCTTTGCATTATCTGAGGGGCATCATTGGGCCTTCTAAACTGATTTGGATTTCTATTTCCAACCCCTTGAAAAGCTCTGTTTGGTTGTTTAGATTCCCATTTCAGCTTAGCTATTTTAGATGTTAGATCCTTCAAAATTTTGGTCATTTCATCAAGTTTGGGATCAAATGTGGTTGAGTTAGAGGAGGCAAGGGAATCTTCTCTTTGTTTCTTCTTGTATTTATCAGATCTAGTCTTTATCCTTTCTGATGCCAAGTTATTGGATTCAACCTCAATGGTTGCTTCCTGCGTGGACAACAGGGTGGTGGATCTTCTCTCCCTCGACATAAGGGAGAAATCTGCATCAAATGGATTGGCATAAGTGATATTGGCAGAGGATTCAGTTGGTTTGATCTCATCTGGGATTCTACCATACATCTTATTGAATCTCTTGGTAAAGTCTGAAATAGATTCACCATTTTTTCTCTTTAGAGCCCCAAACTCAGTGATGTAGTAGAGATAATATCTCCTATCTTCCCATTGCTTTGTGAAAGCTTCATCTAATGCCTCAATATTTGTGATGGAGGCTTGAATAAAAACCCATAAACATTTCCTTACTTCCCCATCCAAACTCTGTACAAACAACCTCATCCACACATCTGCATAGTCAATGTTAAATTTGTCTACAAAACTGTAGAAGGCTACCAAATGTTCCTCAACAGTGACATCACCTTCCCCATTATATCTTGGTAAATATTTCATGTAATCTGTGGTTGGGAGTGCATGTAATCCTACAGGTAGAAATAGAGGTGCAAATATCGCAGCAATTATGACATCAATCCGGTTAGCAACCATTGCTTGGGCGATAAGAATCTGAAGATTTATGGGAGCTACAGGGGTGGACGCTGGACTGGATGATGAAGTAGAGTCAGGAGTTGAAGATGTCTGAGGTTCCTTGGAATTTTGATTCTTAGGACTAGCAAATTTAAGTTGCTTGTGATGATGAAGAGAAGTAGACTCTTTGGGCATGGCTTTACCCTTGAGGGGGGAGGTATATCTCTGAGCTACGGTGGATTTTCTTAGTTTCCTTTTTGGCTCAGAGACTATTGTGTCCTTTTGAGGGTTAGGATGAGCCTTGGTGGCTTTGATGTATTCATATTTGGATCTGTTCAGTCCTTTTTTGGGTGCCAGTATTTCTTTCGTAAATACTACTAAGTGGAGTCGTCGGGTGAAAGATGGTAGTCTGTTTGTGTCTGATCTTTGTTCACCATGAAAGGTCAGAGCTATTCGATGTCGTTCTCCCAGGGAAAGATATTTTGTTACTCTGTTCCCCGGCAACAACGCCAGAAGATGTTGGTCCTAAAGTCTGCACCTGACTGCTAAAGGGCAAAGTTAGGCCACCTCAAGTTTAGAATGGTTGGTTTTTAATTTTTTGTTGGTTAGTTGGAGGGTTGGTTTTACCAAGACAAGAGCGTAGTTGGGTCGGAAGATGATAAGGATGAGGTTCCTCCTTGGCTGGTGGCACGCTAATGACAGACAAGTGAAACAATAGAGGTAAAAACAATGGGAAACAACAAACCACTCAATGAATCATCCGGTTCAAGAAGTTCAATACTTAAAATATCATTTCAAGACATTAAACATGTATCAAAAACACAATTACTCCCACAGGTTGCAATAACAACAAATCTTCATCAAAACATAACTATTATCACAGGTTGCAGATTAATAAAGACAAGTTATACAGTAACTGAAGGAAAATAAATGTACTTCACACAAATCAAAATTGTATTCAAGATACAAAACACATACAAATTTGGACACAAACACATTGTCATCAATAATATCTTGACCAGGTAGAGAGCTTTAGTCCATGTGAAAAATGGGTCCAACCAGTTGTTGTATTGATCTCTTTTCCCCAAAAACTCCCCCCTTCTAACATACAAAACTACATATTTATCATAAATGTAGAGGCCCTCGACCAATGTGGAACTAAGGCTTAGCCCTACACCTCGGATGTAAAAAAACTTATTAACTTAACTAAAACACATTGTTGGAGTATGTTAATGAATACTCTGAACTTGATTTAACTAAAAGGAGTGGTTCTTGTCACACATAGAAGACCACTTATTATGCCTTAAACTAAAAGAGTCTAGCAATTAAATAACTGAAAACTGCTACTAGCAATGATATAATATTGATGCATGCGTTTGAGCGAACTGAGATCGGACAGAAATGACCAAGAGTGATAAAACTGAGTTCTGTATTGATCATTGCATGCATGTGCGTTGTTGGAGGCCACTGGAGACAACTAGAAGTGTGGTTGTGTCTTTCCCCCACTTATCTTTTTGAGGACAGAAGCAAGTCATGTTGCACTTTTCTGGAATCTGGACGTGTAGTTTCCCCATTCCTGGTTTAGCGCCCCCTTTTAAACCTTTCAAATATGCAATAAATACGGGTGAGCCACTTCAGAAATTTGACATTGGGAGGTTTCGGAGCGCAAAGGATGCATATCCTCCGGAGGACAGAACCCCTGAAGTCGTTAACTAACGCTAATCACTTACTAACCCGAGATTACCTTTAACCTTGATTACTTTGGGACTTCGGCGGTTCGACACTTCGAGCTTCAGGAATTTTCGTTTGTGAAGCACGAAAATCTCCCGAAGTAGTATGGGCCCAAAGTGACATGGCAGCCCGACGTCACTTCAAGACTTCGGTGGTTTGGAACTTCGGCACTTCGGGGCTCTATGCTTGTTCTGGATTGGAATCTCTCGAAGAACAGACTTGCGAAGTGATGTGGTGGCCCGATGTCATACGATGTCACGACTGCTGATCTGTCACATAAGGCGAATGACACGTGTCACTAAAAATGAGCTGATGATGGGACCCAAATGACCATAAATGGGTGCCACGTGTCAGGGCCAGATGGAATCCACGTGTCTCCAAGGATGAGTGCCACAAGTCCCGACGGATGACTGTCGTGTGCTTCGACACATCGGCGTTCGGGAGTTTTGGATTGTGAAGAATGAAAATCTCCCGAAATGACTTTCTCTCGAAGTCATTAACTCTTGATTATTGTTAATTGATCCGAGATTAAGACAATTTTACCTTTAAATACTTGGAGAGTTTGGGACTCCGACGGTTCGATGACTTCGACCTATGATGAGTTGAAAAACTCCCGTAGAGGTACGACCTTGATTTGACGTGTCCACACTGTTGAAACAGTTCTTAATTTTTTTATTATCTATAAGGCCTAAATTTTCCTTTTTCGGTTTTCGGCTTTTCACAAAACACGAGTTTCGCTATCAATCCCAAACACACGACACCTTTTTCAAAGAATTTAATTATTTGGATAATAAAAGGCAAAAAAGTTTAAAAGAATTATAAGAATCCCGACCCCTTTTCTTTGAAATTTTTTAAATTATGATAAGTTATAAAACTAACGGATTTAAGGTTAAGCTTAAAGAATTTTCGAGATTCGGGGTTTGCTACAAACAAATTTTTTAGATGCAAATCAAATCGCGAAATCCCGATCCCCGTTTCCCCGAAACGTTGAAGTCTTAGTTAAAACACAAATTAATTAATTCTTTAATATGAAAGGTTAAGGGTTAAGATAATCATGTCGCAATTTCGGGATTCACGGTTCAGTGAGACCACATCTCCTGTCATCATGATTCCCGAAATCCCGAATCACGAAACCCCGATCCACAGTTCATGTTAAATCAAACTAATTATGTTTTGGCCTTAATCATGATTAGTTAGTTAATTAAGATGAGTTTAAGTCCTGTCTTTAAAAAGAAAACCGTCGTGATTTCGTGATTTCGGAGATCGGATTTCATCGATAGCATACTTCTCGACATCATGATCCCCGAAATCCCGAAAACGTTTAGTCTCAATTAATTAATTTGCTAAAAACGTTTTAAGCCTTAATTAACACATCGCGATTTCGCAATTTCGGAAATCGGATTTCATCGACGACATACTTCTCAACATCATGATTTCCGAAATCCTGAAAAACAAAGTTTTCAGCTTTAATATATGATTAGCACTAATTAACCTTTTTTCCAAAGCAGGATTAATGATAATCATTCTTTTTAAGTGTTCGTTCATGTTTCGCTTTCCGATTAAGTAAAGTGTCTCGAATTTTCTTTAAAAACCCGAAGGCGCCTAAATACGGACATTAAATGCGTATCTCATAAATATATCTTCCGCATTAAATGCCTTGATTTCTTGACAGTCGTGTCAATCTCGTCACTTTTAAATGTATTCAAAGTGAATACCCAAATGTCTGTGTTTTCATTTTATCAAACGCATGAAACACTTAGCTGAGCTCGTTCATCCATTTTCTGTGACAGGTTTTCAATTAAACGCAAAGTCATGGCACCGAAGAAGAATGAAGATGCACAGGAAGGAGATATCATCTCTGACACCACACCACATGCTGTAGACTCCATTAAATCTTGGACTCAAATCTCCAAATTGCTGGAATATGAGCTCAAGAATGCTCATCCTGATTCTGAGAATCATTACTAGGACATAGCTGAGTCAGAGCTTCATAAGATCGTTGCACGCCCGCGGCTCGTGGCATACAATGATATGATCAGCTGGGCCCTGGAAAAGGTCGATATCCCGATGAGGAGCATCTTAAACGATCAAGGAGTCATCATCGACTCATTCAGGCCATAACACATACAAGTAATGTATAAACTCTCGCCAAATCCTAAACATACTTTTAATGCTGAATTTTTAGCAGAGTTTCAGAGGAAATAATGCATTGAGGCAGACCGGACATATCCTGATATGATTAGAGAATGGGTGAGGTATCCAACAAAGTTTAGAGCTGATTCCCATGGGATTTATGCTACAACATCCTTGATTGAATACATGGTACATGTAGCTATTATGTTATGTAGACTTTTCGGGAGAAAAGATCCCTGCCATTTTCATGCAGATTGGGTGCCCTTTTTAGAAGAAGCTTTAGAAGGGAATGCTTTTAACTCGCATAAGATTTTGTCAAATAACCTAACACAGGAAATCTTAAACTACAAAGCAGCAAAATCAAAGGGACAACTAGCAGCCTTTTACATGTCAGCATACATTATGGATGCAATCTGTTATGTGACTCATTTTCCTTTAATGAATTGGAGTTGGAACATTTCTTGTCCAGAGCCCATTCATAAATATCACTCGGCCCTTTGGGAAGAAAATGCTAAGGAGACATTTTATGAGGTTTGTCATTTTATTATAATTCCTATGCATAAAATATTTTTTGGATGCGAACCCCCTCGCATTTCTGATGCAATCACAGAAAATCTTAAAGCAATTGCCGACTGGTTTATTGAGGAGAATTTTTCCTACATTAGGGTTTACGGTTGTTCCATTCCCCCTCATGCACTCCCTAAATTCCTACCGGACAGATTGGTGTGCAGGGAGGTAGCCTATCAGATAGTAAAGGGCAGTGTTGGATTAGAACTAAAAGCAACGCATAAGAAGTCATGGCCAACTTTCCCTGTTCATATTGGGAAATTTTCTTTATTAAATTTAGGCCATTCTAAGGTAGAGGTTGAATCATTAGAAGAAGTGAAATTAGTAGATATTGAGCACATAAAGTATGACCCCTACCAAGTAATAAGTAGGCATTTTATACATTGTAATCTAAAGGCTTATGAACATGAAACATCTATCTATGATGATGTATTTAAGGATGTTAAATCCTATGAAGAAGTACTGAATAGAGTACATGCCATGCCACTTGACTTGCAGACTGGATTCGCGTCATTCCAGAGCCATAGGCGAAGTTACCTACCCAAGAGTTTGCAGGGTGAAGTTTCGTCCCCACCTCCAGAACATGAAGGGCATCCTCCAGGGTTTGAAACTAATACACAAGACAAATAAAATACCAAAGGCAAGATGAAGGATACTGAGATACCTTCCCAAGACACAGAGGGTTCCCAAACAAAAGAATTAGAGACAGAGAAGGGAAAAGAGCTGGAAACAACCCCAGAAATCCCTAAGGATATTCCAGAAAAGACAGGAGGAACAACATCAACAGAGCTCAATAGTCCTATCACTTCCTTAACCCCATTGCAGCCAACTTATGGAACCCCCCATGAAGGAGTTATGTATGTCAGTGATCTAGAGCCAATTTCAAGGGATGAAATCCCTCCATCAGATTACTTTTTCAGTAAAAAGAGAAGAGTAATCTTGAAACAGGAAATCCATCCAAGAGGAGAGGGGATGATTAAAAAACATAAGGTATTTATAGATGGAAAGAAGCTTAAAGATGGAGAATTTGCTATGGAGTTAGCAGGTACGATGGGTGCTATAGCATCAACAAATATATATTTTGTTGGCAGTTTAACAACCATGCTCGAACAAAAAGACCAAATAATAATTCATCTACAGGACAAATTGAAAGAAACTGAGAGAAATATCAGTTGGGGAATACAAAAGGGTCTAGAACAAGCTAGACTAAAAGATATTCAAGAAATTAAGAAAATGAAAATAGACTTAGAAGAGGCAAAACAGATAATACAGGTCACACAGACACAGGTCCAAAAGCAGGGAGAAGAAAATAAACAGTTACAAGATAAAATTAGTTCTATTACTAATCAAGTAGTAGAACTTGAAATTTTCAGGACACAAGCATTAGGAATACATTTGAAAATAGAAGAAGAACAACATAAAGTGTTTTTGAATCTGGAAGTAGTCCAAAATTACTTTCAAGAAACAAATAAATCCTTGGAGAATGTTTTCCAGAAGGAAAGGGAAGCGAAAGCGGCTAGAATGACTTTCCAAAAGGCAGTAGCCCTCTCAACAAAGGAAGAAGTCCGAAGGATTCATAAATTATCCATTTCTGAACAGGGTAAAGGGGACGTAATACTTAAAGTGTGGGAAGCAGACCTGGCCGAATATAAAAGAATAACCAAAGATGTCAATGATGATTGCCAGGGAATTTTTGATCTCTTAGAAAATACTTCATTGAATATCGGAAAAAATGATTGTCTCGGATTATTAGGTGAGATTAATATTGCCAAGCACCAGCTAAGGTTCAAAGAAGAGTTGGAGGAAATGAAAACAGAGATCTCAAAAATTAAATTAATCAATATCACAGAAATCGACAAATGGACAGTGACACCGATCCTAAAGTTGCAAACTATTAAGTTCACAGGGAAGATGATAGAAGATCGTTTGCCTGAATTACAAAAAAGATTCTTCATGTTTGAAGCAAAAGAGATACCAGATGCTCCTAGAGTTTTTGTGAAATTTTTGGGAAAGTGTGTTCATTGTCTTGAGGCGGAAAAAGGAAGTTCATCAACACAAACGTAAAAACATTTTTTTTGAATGTTTTTATCATTAGAAATTAGAAAGGAAATGTAAACGGTTGACATTATTCATATATGTAACCGTAATCTTAGGAAGTTGGTTAGTCACCAACGAGAAATTTTTTGATGGAGATGTATAAATATATTTTCAAAAGACTGAGAAAATGCTTTTGATTTTTTTGGAGAGAGAGCCGATTGTATTAACAGTTTTCCAATCCATCATAATATATGATGCAGACAAGATTCTGAATCCTACCAATTTGTAGCTATGTGTTCTTCAACCCTGTTTACTATACTTTATTATGTTTTTCGTTCAATGTTTTTCTAATGAATAATCAATTTGAAGTTATCTGCAAACATCTTTTATATAGTTCAGATTGATTTGGATATCAAATTATTTACAACTTTTCCTCTGAAATTGCTATCAGTGATTTTAAGACCTCTGAATCATTTGAACCTTAATACTTAACTTTTCAATAGAAATCTTGTTTTCTTTCTTTATTACCTGTCACAATATGAGATTCTTTCTTGATTAAAGCCTCATATTTTTCTGTAGCACTTCTTTGTTATTTTATAATTCTCAAATTGTTGCAAATCCAGGAAACGACCTCGAATGTATTTATGTTAGTGTTTTGAATTCCAAAATTGTTTTTCCTATTCTCATCTCTTAAAAGTTTGAAGTGACATTTGATTAAATTCTTTCACAATTAAATAAAATCTTATCCTCCATGACTGTTCCAAATAGCAGACAACCCAACATTGAACCTGGCCTTCAAGATCAAACCAGTATTGCTTTGAACCTATTTAATACCATCCTACAAACAACAACTAACCGGGTCGAATTAGAACGTTCATGGGTTGCTATTGAGAGAGATATTAGCATCCAAGAACAACGGGAAGCTAGACAGAGACAACTGAGAAACTGATTCTGCTTCACCCTTCCTTTTCAATTCATATCCTCAGTTATTCTTTTTAACATTTACGGATGCCTTGATGATATACTTTACAGCCTTAAAGTATAAACTCAGGAACAACACACACAACGTCACTGTGCCGACGTGTCATGAAAAGAGAGTGACACATGTCACTCGGAAATGGGTGAATGACGCAACCAATTGACCTAAAATGAGTGCCATGTGTCATGACCGATGAGCGCCATGTGTCTTCAAAACTTCGACACTTTGCTTGCTCTGGACCAAAACCTTCCGGATGAACGAACTTACGAAGTGACGTGTCAGTGAGGGCCCACTCTGACACTTAGGGGCTTTGAAAATTCGACACTTTAGGGCTCGGGAGTTTATGAATGTAAAGCATGGAAATTCCCTGAAGTAGTATGGGCTTGAAGTGACGTGGCAGGTGATGTTACTTTGGGTCTTCAGTGGTTCAACACTTCGGCGTCATTGGCTTGAACGACGAGCTTGGATGCCCGAACGCCAAATTTCCGAAGTGAAGCTTGTTTGCGCTTTGCTGCTTAAACTCCTCGCAACTCAGATACCTCGAATGCATGAAAGTCGTCGATCTGAGTGGCCTGTTGGATCTCCATCGTTACAATTTTAACATGTTTGTTCCCACAAATTGGGCCCGAAATTGACTGTTTTGACATGTTGCGTTTTGTTCAAGGGCCTTCCCTGTGCATACAAAAAGGCTTGGTCAACCTGCTGTGAGCTTAATCAATGGCAGACATGATGACAAGCATTCTGAACGAAATCATGACATGTAATAATCCTTCAAGAAAAAATAGAAACAAAATGCGCAAAGACTCAATCAAGAAAGAAACGATAAAAAACCAAGTCACTTAGTAATGGGAAACCGACTTCACCAACCAAAAGAGGGAAAAATTGATGAAGGCATAGGGAAAAGAGAGAGGAGGGGCAGGGGTGCATACCTAGGTTACAACACTAAGTACTCCAAGTAACCATCTAGCAATTAAATAGTCATGGTATTCTTGTCCATTTCCCACACAATACAAGGAAGACATATCCATCCTCTGGTTAACAGTCCCTCGGGAGTATTCTCCTTTGCAGTGTTTTTAATGTGGGAAGAAAAACCCATCCTTTTGTTTTCTTTTGGAACAACTTGGCAAAAATTACCTTGGCTCTAAGGCACATAAACAATTAACAAGGGAAAGGGAAGCTTCCCAAACAACCCAACCTCTATGCTCCTCTGCAACCATCCATCTCTCTTCCCAAGTCCATGAATTACTCTCTCATAGCTAGGTTTGGTCATTTTCAAGTTTGCATCTTAGTTTAAAACACGAGGTTGAATTTTTCAAAATTTGGGTGGTGCTTGAACATAAGAATAGTGAGTGTGAATGAGTGAATGCTTGACGGTGAGGATGGCAAGAGTGTACATGAGAATGTGATATGTAAATGAGGGACTTATATCCCACTCACTTCACCCACATGAATCCTCTGTGGAAAATGAATTTTGTTCTCTACTCTCAGAGTTCTATAGAGATATTTGTTATCATATTGACTCCAAGGATTTTATTCTTAGTGTAACCTATTAGCATCTTTATTTTTAGGGAAAAGGTAAGCTAGACCTTCTTGTTGAGATAACAGAAATATCAATGAATAGTCCTCAAAATTTTGTCTTTTTTTTTTGAAAAGGGTCATCACAGGATTCTGGGTGTTTTGTTGGAATTTTGCTCACTCTACAATAGTGCAATTTCAATGGTGATAAAAAGAGTGAGGATGTTGTCAAATTCGATATATTTTGTAAAAATCACTTTACACTCTTTGTACCCCTGATTCAAAGAAGGATGACAAGCTAAAATCACCATCTAAGCCACCTCTGCAGTTTTGTTTAAAAAATTGTCATGCACAACACTTGCGTAGTGAGCTTTCGCTACGCAAGTACTGTAAACACATATGGTTAGAAAGGTTAGCAGGAGGTGATGAGTATACAGGTTATGAAGTAAGCACAGGTCTCTAGCAGCTGCTGCCACTAGAAGATTGCACAGGTTTCAAGAAAAATTAATGCGCTACACAAATTTGCTATGCAATTGTTGTAGGTTATAGTTACACATCATGCACACTATGCAAATGACAGTTTAGTGGTAAACTTCAAGACCATTTTTTGAGCAACTAGAGAGGAGTTTGGAAAAACCCAGAGAGGTTTTTGTCAAGCATGACCTCAATAACAAAAACCTCTCTCATTGTAACTTTAAGGACCTGTTTGTTATTGAGGTCGTGCTTGAAAAAACCTCTCTCGGTTTTTCCAAACTCCTCTCCAGTTTCTCAGAAAACGGTCTTGAATTTACCACTAAACTGTCATTTGCGTAGCGTGCACGCTGTGTAACTGTAACCTACAACAGTTGCGTAGCGTGCACGCTGTGTAACTGTAACCTACAACAGTTGCGTAGCACATTGAGTTTTCTTGAAACCTGTGCAATCTTCTGGTGGAAACAACTTGTTGGAGACCTGTGCTTACTTCAGAACCTGTATACTCATCACCTCTTGCTGACCTTTCTAACCATGTGTGTTTACAGTACTTGCGTAGTGAAAGCTCACTACGCAAGTGTTGTGCATGACAATTTTTTAAACAAAACTGTAGAGGTGGCTTAGATGGTGGTTTTAGCTTGTCATCCTTCTCTGAATCGGGGGTATAAAGAGTGCAAAGTGTTTTTTACAACAAATCTTGAATTTGACAACATCTTCACTCTTTTTATCACCATTGAAATTGCACTTTTGTACAGTGAGCAAAATTCCAGCAAAACACCCAAAATCTTGTGATGACTCTTTTCTCCAGAAAGACAAAATTGTGAGGACTATTCATTTATATTTATGCTATCTCATCAAGAAGGTCCAGCTTACCTTTTCCCTAAAACTAAAATACTAACATTTGGCTCCAATGGGGATGTTATCCTCCGAGTGAGATAGCAAAGAACAATAGACCACGAGCCTTATTCGTTGGGCTGATCCAAGACTCTGATATCTGCAACTTGTAAATTGATTTGTCCAACAACCTGACTTGTAACCAATTAATTATAACTGAAACAAAACTTCTTGCAACTGATAACTTCTTCTAGCACACTATGTACACTAAAATCTGCAATGTAAACCAAATTGTACTATACTGCAAATTGAAAATCAATTGTTGAAAATGATGCTCGACCAACAAGATTATTTGCACACTCCTACTCTAATTTGCTGAAAATTATTGCTCAATCAAGCAATGCAAAAGTGCCAATGGAGCCAATCCAACAAATGGCTATTCAACTTTTACAGGCAGGTATACATTTTTTGAAAAAGACAACTAAAGATTATGCTGAAACTGATATCCTTGATCCAAAAATACTTCAAGGTTTACCTTCCTTGATGATTCCAACCAAAATGAAAAAGGATCCCGAAGAACACAAACTGCTACCCTTTCTTGAAAATTAACAAGAAGACAAGATTGCCCTCTATTGTTAACTATTTTTCCATGTTCTGTTTCATCATGCTCAAGATCAAAAGAATCGAAATATTCAAATGCAATAGCCATTTTTTGGATTGGCTCCATAACAAAAGCCTCTCTTAGTTTTTACACAGGTGTCATATTTTGGGAGATTCGAATGAATCTTTACAACCCATTCTCTAGATTTAAGCATTTAATGTTTTCCTGTTTTAATCATCATTTTTAGGCGCATATTCCGAGAATATGGAGAATAATTTTTAAAAACCACAAGAGGTTTTTGTCAAGGATGAACTTACTAACTAAAACCTCTCTGAGTTTTTACACAGGTGTCATATTTTGGGATATTCGAAGGGATCGTTTCAGCCTATTTTTCAGATTTAAATATTTAATGATTTCTTGTTTTAGTCATTATCTTTGGGTGCAGATCGCAAGATTCTAGAGAGGAATTTTGGAAAACTAAAAGAGGATTTTGTCAAGAACGAGATAATTCACAAAAACCTCTCTCAGTTTTGTAATCGCTATCATGATTCGAGAGATATGATGTTATCTTTGACCCCTATTTTCCATAAAATTGACTCCTAGTTTTAGTAGGCAGTTTTGAGTTTGTTCCTATTTTGATGTAACTAGATCCAAAACTGTAGGATAGTGGTTGAGCTCGACCTCCTCAGCTTGAGGAAGAGTCTTGCCTTTATATATTTTAGCATTTTGAATGTGCAAAGGGGTTGGCAGAAGCACAAAGGACAAATTGTATTGATCATTGTAACAATTTCTAAATTTGAATGAATACAAGTGGAGATGTCCAGAGTTTTTTCATACCAAGATGCATGTGGTGATGACCTGAAGTATGTGTTTCATTTCATGTATATTTTTATAGTTTGCTTTCCCTTCATCTGCAACCTTTCATATGTTTAAAATTGGATGTTAAAGGGTATGGAATTCATCTAAATGGTGCTTTAGATTCAAGTAATTTTGAATTTTGTTTTTCTTTCTTAAGTCATCATAACTCATCTCTTATGGTGCTCTGATTGATGTTATATGTTTCTTCTTTCTTCCATATTATCACAACAAATGGAAATACTGAAAGCTCATCACCTACCTTGCCTTTGCTTCCTTGAGAGCTCTACCTACCAGACATTGTTTCAATTGTTTTCAGAGTCGACTCCATTGCCCAACAGGTCCCTTTTCTTCTTGCTAGCAAACCCCATAAATATTTTCATCAAATCAAAACCTAGCCATTAAACCTTTAGAGAAGATCCATCTTCCAAGAGACCAAGTGACAAGAGAGATCCCTCTCTGAATTGAAAAGGCTAGTTTTCAATTATGAAGTGGTTTTGTGGTTACCTTTTTAAGTTGTCCCCTCGACCTATGCAATTTACTCAGTGCTAACATAACCTACACACGAGCAACCAACTCAAAATGCAATGACAATCATGACTTTGGCCTTTAGTTTATATGTTGTTGATCACCAATCATGCATACACAAATTGGCTAGACTACCCTATGTCTGTCTAGATCCAAATGAATGCCCCAACAAAGGCCAACTCACTATGTGTGTTGTCAACCAACAAAACTGTTCGTGCAAAACCCTTTCGGGAATTCAAATCCAAAACACAATATATGTGGTAACCCAATAGAAGTATGCATATGTAAGTTTGAACTACTTATTTTCAAGTGAGAATAAGAGCCCTAAACAACAAACAATTAGCTCATGAAGAGAAAACACATCACAAGTGAAATTTGAACCCTCGTAGAAAGGATACCATTTCTCTCCTTAACTATTTGAGCTAAACCCAATTAATTACAACTCTTTATAATTAAAATTTAACTATAATATTTATAACATTAATCATATTTTAACAACTCTTTATAATTATAATTTAAATATAATGTTTATAAGATTAATCATATTTTAACAACTCTTTATAATTATTGTTTAATTATAATATTTATAGAAGTAATCACACTTTAACAACTTTTAATAATTATAATTTCATTTTGTTAAGTGTATTTTTTTTTTTTTTTCTTTAAAAAATATCTAAGTATCCAAATTTTAAGATGTTAAATTTTAAAAAATATCTAAGTATCCAAATTTTAAGATGTTAAATTTTAAAGAGTATCAAAAGTCCCGATACATTTTAACAACCTTTTTTAATTATAATTTCATTTTCTTCACTATGTTTTGTTTTTTCCTTTAAGAAATATCTAAGTATCCAAATTTTAAGATGTTAAATGTTAAAGAGTATCAAAAGTTCCGATGTCCATCTCAAGAAATTTGATGCTATGTACACATAATAGATTCAGAAATTGGTAATTACATTTTGTATGTCTAAAAAATAAATAATTAAAGGAAAAGCAAAATGCATTCCAAATCCAAATACAGACAATGTCCCAAAGCAAAAACTAATTTTCAACGTGCATCTATGTATATAAAGTAAAGTGGGCAACGTCGCAAACGAGACGTACTTTGAAAAACATTTGGAAATGCAAAGGGTTTTAACAGGGTTTTAGACGGGAGGAAGAAAGGAAGGAGATGCGATGTCTGTGATGTCATGCCTACCACAATCAAGAAGATATCAATTTGTTCGCCTTTCAAGCCATTTCCGTGGTTTCAGCCATGGGAATCTCACATACGCAGGTGCATTTTACTTTATGAATTTGTCACACACAGCAGTTCTCATGTCTCTGTATTTTGGGTACATGTTGGTAGGCGTTTCAATATTTGTGATGGATATTGTTATTATATTTGCTTACTTCTGCTATGTATCAGATTCTATCAACAATAGTTATGGATTTTTGCAGTTGGTTCACTAACAATAGCAACCTATGGTCAATACCTACTTGGCTTTGGTAATTGCTGTCTTTTAATGTGAATGGTATTTACAGTGTTCTGCACCTAAGAATTTCTCTTCTTTTCCACACTTGTTGCAATTTCTTTCAAAGATGCGTCCTCAACCATTTAACATTTTAAATACAAACTTCAACACCCATCCTCTATGTGAATGCTACGAACCTACAATAATTGATAGTCGAGATGTCATCCGCATATCCTTGAAGCTGTGAAATAGATTCAACACCAGAACTGTGTACAATGCTGGCTGAGATGAGATAAGATCAGATGATCTTATTGATATTCACAAGTAGCCAAAGTAGGTCAATGGGACTAGAGAGTGATGAGATGAGATAAGATCAGATGATCTTATTGATATTCACAAGTAACCAAAGTAGGTCAATGGGACTAGAGAGTGATGTGGGAGTGCCAAAGTGCCTAAGCAGATACAAATAAAAACGAAAGTAGAAAGTAAAGATGAGGTAAACCCAGAGGGTAAACTCTAACAAGAACGAAGATAAGTACACCATCATGCAAAAGGAGGAGAAAGTAAAAGAACCACTAGTCTGCACAAGCAGTAGGAGTAGAGGTGGAAGAAGAGCTGTTTCTGTCGTCACTGTACGGCGTAAATGTACGCATGCAAAGCCTCGGGAATTTTTTACCAGCTTAAGATCTGCATGTAATGCTAAAAAATTTCAACCTTTTTAGGTTTTCAACAAGAGATACCAAGGAGCACTTCTACATATCATCCTCTTGAAATAGAGCGGGCAAGCTTATACTCATCTATAGTATATACATCTATTTTTCTAATAACCCTTAACTTGCACATCTGAATGCATAGAGCTTTATAGGTTTTTATACATTTATTGTGGTTATTCTGATCTCTTAATCATAAACAGTATTGGTATACCTTGGTATCTTCTTATTACTTGTATCAATAAGTACTGAAGTATCCCTTGTCCTATAAAAAACAGAATTGCTACAATCACCAACAAAACCCCAATTACTTCTGCACAAAACCACTTAAGAACACTTTTCAGTTCACTCAATAGGCTGAGTGTAAGATTTTCTAAACCATGGTAAACAGATTCTGCTCTCGAAAAGAATTTCTACAGGAAATGAAACAGCGGAAAACTTAAAGCCACTCAAAACTACACTCTGTAATTAATGCTAGAATCTATAAACACATACTGTAGTCTGTAGAAAATATAAAATGGAAACACAGTAAATTGACTGTCAAAACCTCTTACTCCTTTTCATTTTCTAAACCTATTACTTTTCAATTCATTCAATATGCTGAGTGTTTGATTTTTTAAACCATGGTAAACAGATTCTGCACTCAGAAAGAATTCCTCACGGAAACTAAACAGTGGAAAACTTAAAGCTACTCAAAACTGCACTCTGTAACGCTATAGAAAATATATAATGGAAACAAAGTAAATTGACTGTCAAAACCTGTTACTGCGTTTCATTACTTCTGAAAATGAAAATATGCTACAGGAAAACAGCGAACTGCTGAACTGAAAACTTAAAAAAAAATGAATAAATCTATACCCCTGCCTTCTCTTTTATAGAATGAGAAGAAGAAGGGTAGGTACAAATTACAATGAATTGTATAATGAATTTGGACACATGCACAACAGTGCCTCGACCGAAAATGATTTGAGGCATGCAAGCATGCACCATACTTATTAGATTGCATGCACCTAATGGAACTTAGACCAGCTAAAAATTAGAAAAATGATTAATAAATTTGAAGCTAACACATGCAACTGCATGTGCTCTCTTTTACTTAACTGAGAAACAACATGCAAACTGTCTAACGCATGCAAGTTGTATGTAAACTGCATTCAAATTGCCGAGGATAACATTATCCCTTTCTATCTATTGCTGGTGGATGCATGCATGCACCTTTAATGCTGGAAGCCTACAGAAGTTTTGGTGTACTCTCTCGTCTATTCTACTGCTGTGCCCTCATCTACAGATCAATGTACTTGATCCAGATTTATGAGCAGGACGAAATGAAAACACAGATCTATAATATTAACACAGAGAGACAATGAATAATAACAGAGATACAGTAAAACTTGTCTTCTATTAAATAAGAAATATGCCGAAACTGTAAAATGCAGACTGAAACAAGCTTGCTAGAATGGTGGACCGTGGCAGCTTATCTTTGAGAAGAGATGTGACGGCTACGCTCATTCACAAGAAAAAAATGAATACAATGAGGCTCCAAAGGCCTTTTACATCAAACATGAATGCCAAAACCCTAGACATCCAAAAACCTAACCCTAGGAGATGAAGCGCCAAAAGTCATGTGGGCCCCGTTGGGGTAAGTTGGTACATCAACTTCCCAGGGTCATAACTTTTGCATATGATCTCCGTTTTAGGCGCACGATAGCCCGTTGGAAAGGTCTATCCGAGGATTGCACATTATGTCGTCACACTCTAACTCTGTCTACAATGTGACTGTGGCGGGCCCAAAAAACTCTATTTAGGGCCTCAAAACGGCCCTAGAAGTTCAGGACCTGAAAAGCTAGGAAAATAACTGTCAAAATGAAAATTGGAACCGCCAAGATGAAATCTGTATGTGAGCCAGTTGGAATAGGTGGGTGGCCATCGATATCCACCTGGATTAGTGTTGTACATAAATCAATACTATACGGATCTGCGGACACTGCCACATGTGTGTGTATGGACCATCAGTGCCTGTTGTACCGTCGACTGTATTGCGGACCTATTCCAACACTTCCTTTGCTGAACTGCTCTCTGTCCGTACCTATACCTTTTTTCTGCCACATGTGCTCCGTGGACTTGGACACACTTTCCAAGGTACCAAAAACTAACACTCCCTCTTTTTGAGGAAAGTGTTCTCTGCCAAAAACAAGATGCCTCGTCTATATCTGGAACATCCCATGTTAAAATCTCAATTCCCAACACCTAGATAAATTACTACCTTGTGTTTTTCCTTGTTGATAATTGAATTACAACACACAAACTAAAATATACTGGTTGGAAATAAATAAAACAACGGAAGCAACTGGAAACCAAATTTCACACATGCACAAAATTCCGCCCTTCAAATAAGCTTTTCATTAATAATGACTCCAAGCTTACAAAGGCTCCCTTACTAGGAAAATGGCCCATCAAGGAAAACGCAAATTATAGCAAACTTGACAAATTGCCCTCTTGACGAAACCCTCTGCCCAATTTGCCCAGATGTGCCCGTTGGACACTCAATTCTGCACTAGATTTCCCTGCTGGACACTCAATTCTGCACTAGATTTGCCTGCTGGTCCTTAGATCTGCTAGATCTGCATGTTGATACCTCATATATGCACTAGATCTGTCCACTGGTACCTTAGATTTGCTAGATCTGTTCGTTGCTATCTTATATCTACTAGATTTGCCCGCTGGTACTGTTAAATTTATAGCAGCTGTAAGAGCCATTCTCCGGGAGGATGGCAAAGACCCTAGCTGAGGTCTAGGGCCCCCAGTGCACTCTTGGGGTACTTGGTCTGGGACCAAACAGTTAGTGCCATGGCAAAAGACCCTTCTTAGGGCCCCCAGTATATGATTGGGGTTCTTAGTCTGAGACTAAGTAGCTAAAGCCCCTAGATATGTCTAGGGCCCCTGGAAATGTCCAGGGTACCCATGCCTGAGGCATGGGGTGATCCATGGTGGAAAAGACCCTTGTGAGGGCCCCTAGTATACGACTGGGGTTCTTGGTGAAGAACCAAGCAGTAAAGACCCCTGAGAGGGCCCCCAGTATACGACTGGGGTTCTTGGTCTAGGACCAAGCAGTTAAAGTCCCTAGATAAGCCTAGGGCCCTTGGAAATGTTCAGGGTACCCATGCATACGACATGGGTTAATCCTTGGTCTCTGACCTTGGTGGATAAGACCCCAGAAAAAGTTCTGGGGCTACTTGATCCTCTATCAAGTATTTTGATGGTACATGACCTTCCTTGAAGAAGGACATAACCACATGAGGGATAAGTCCCATATGCAGTGATGNCCCTTGCATGTGTTGGTTTGGGGTTTTGTTGTTTTATTCAAGAGTTAAAATAAAGTTAAAATTAAAATGTTTATTATAACATGTTTTAATTTTAAATTTAAACATGTTATTTTAATTGTTTTATCTTAACCCTTGCCCTAGCCCAAAAATATAAATACAACCCTACCCCTCTCACTTTACACACATTATATTATTCACTTATTGCCTAAGTGTGTGGATCTCTCCTAGCTGCGGCTCCTCTGCTGTTGTCTTCATTTGCGGCCCTCCTTGGTGAACTCCTGCTGTGTGCGGCCTCCTCTTGTTGCGTTGGGTGACCTCTAGCCGCAGCCTCCTTGTTCTCTAGCAGCGGCCTGTTTCTTTGGGTGTAGAGGGTGCGGCCTCCTCTCCCGTTTGTTGCTGTTTGGTATGGCTACTAGGTGTGGCCCCTTTTATTGTTGCAGAGTTAACTTTTGGGTGTAGAGGGTGCAACCTCCTCTCCTTTTGTTGCCGTTTTGATGTGGCTGCTAGGTGTGGCCCCTTTCTATTGTTGCAGGCTGAGATTTATGGGTGCGACCCTTCTTCTGTTCTGCTGTGTGAGGTCACTAGGGTGCGACCCCCTTTGGTTGTGTTAATTGCATAGGGTGCTACCCTTCTTAAGGTTGAGTTGCAGCCTCCTCCTATCTGCTGTCTGGAGTATTTAGGTTTGCAGTCACCCCTTTTGTTTGCCATCTGAAATGGCAAAATTGCAACCTCTATCACAGCTGTTTGGTAAATGTTGTTCACTTCTTAGCTGTGTTAAAACCCTAGGGTACAACCTCCTATACCCTGCTGAATTCAAGTTCATATACAGTCACCTTGTATAGAGTTTCTTTTGGTTGAGGGTTTGTTCCTGTGAGGGTTTCTAGTTCTATCCTTTGTGGCAAGAAAATTCCTTCATTTTGGTAAAGAGATCCAATCTATAAGATGGATCTATGAACTGAACCTTTGTCTGAGCATAATTCAAATGATTCTACATCTCTTGTGGGTGCTGTGACTTCTTCAAAGGTAAAGTTTTCAAGGCTAGGTAAGTTATCTACTAATCACATTCAGATCTGAATTTTTGTTCTTGACTTCAATACTTTTGATCTATATAGATTTGTTTATTAGCATTGACAGTTTGTGGATTTTGATCTACATAGATTTGTATACCAGCATTGACAACTAGTAGATCTGAACTGTGTATTAAGTTTATCTCTCTGTTTCTACAGTTTGATTGATGGTTTAATGATCAGATCGGTTTTGAGTCTAGATCTATATGTCTTTATGTAAGCTGAGTTTAGATCTGTATGTCTTTATTTAAGTTGAGTTTAGATCTGTATTTGAATTCAGATCTGTAATGCAGTCTTACTCTTCAGATCTCCTAGATCTGTACAAGTAGTGGAGATTGATGTCTAAACTCTAGATCTAGTTGTTTTACTCATTAAATTTTAAAAAGATATTACTGTTATGCTTTACTACACAAATTCCAACAGGTACCTTAGATCTGCTTGCTAGTATCTCAGATTTGCTAGATCTATCTGCTGGTACCTTAGATCTGCACTAGATTTGTTTGCTGGACTACTTGGAAATTTGTCCTTCAATTTCTGGCTGATGGGTTTTATCCTCTTGCTGCACTCCTTACACTTTCCTTCTTTGGACTTGATCTCTAGATGAAAGTCCTCCTTCACTCTTGTTGAGATCCCCTTAAGTGACAGTCCTTCGTGACTCAAGCACTTGAGCAAAAATTCTTCTTTGCTCCCAAATGGATGGTACCCTTGCTCTCAAGTGGATGTCTTTCTCCTTCACTTGGCCTTGCTTTTATCATCTTGAGTTATGATCGAATCAAACATAACCCTAATCTCCAAAGTGATTAATCGTTGAGATTAGATCTCACCTCACTTGAGATCAATGACTAAGATTCATTTAATTCACCAATGCAAAAAACTTAGGCATTTCATTAAATTAAATTCACTTTAATTATAAAAAGCACTTTACTTTAATAACTCCTTTAATTAAAGTAAATTACTAAGGTTGAAGGCTTTGGACGACTTCCACATGTCTAGACACTTAGACTTGTGCGGAAGTACCTATACAATGCTACAACCATCGACAGTCCCTCTTAGCGAGGAAGGTACTTCTGGAAGAGCCACCTGGAACTGGATGTCCTTCCGGTCCTGGCACAATGTCCCACACATCATCCTGCACCATGGAATTCTACCAACCAATGCAATGATTTTAGATCTCCAATGCAAAATAGACCACTGCCTTATCATTTGGGTTATGGGGTCTCTTGTTGTAGGGGCTAGTTGTGTTACCTCCCTAGGGGTGTAAGCCTTTTTACTCCCTAGGGAAAACAAAATAGCAAGGTAAATCTATAGGAGGGTGTAAGCCTTTTTACTCCTAGCAACCTTTGTAAGTTAACTTATCCAAGACAAAAGTGATAGATCTTAGTGGAGGGTGTATGCCTTTATAGTTTATACTCCTCCAAGGATTTAGACAAGAATAACCATGGAACAAGAAGAAAAACCAACAAAATGCAGAAATTTCCTTACCAATTCCATTAGATAGCAAGATAAACCCTCTTCTACCAAGAATATTCCACCACAAAGTAAGAACAAGCATCTAAGAGAGATAACACACCACTTCTTCCACAAGAGACAAGTACTAGCATCCAAAATAGCAAAAGAGAGAGAAAGTGCGATTTGCCCAAGAGGGGCGAAAATTTCAGCCAAACTTTATGTAATTCTCAAGTGTGTTGTATATCAAAATGAAAGTGACAAGGTCTTATTTATACATGACCTTGTAAAAACAATTTGTCCACTTAACTTAGGGTAAAACACAAATTAGGGAGGCCAACCTCCTAATTTGCCCCTTTACCTATTATAATTTAATTTTACAAAAGAAGCAAGCCTTAAAAGATGATGTCATGCCCTTTAGGGGTGACGTTTTGGCATAGTGAGCAAGTCATTGAGCTATTTGAGGGAGACATTGGGCCTCCAAAGGCCAATTCTTCAAGGTGCAAGGGTATTCCTCCATCGAAACATGCCAAGTCATCATCACATCACCCATCACCATCAAATCCTAGTTTTCCAAGTGTGATGTCATGCCCTAGGAGAGAAGGATAAGGCCTCCAAAGGAAAACATTGGGGTTGGAAAGCTGGGGAGTCACTTCCTAGGGATACTCAAGTGCCTCCAAAGGCAACGTGCCTCATCCAAGTTGTCCAAAGGAGAGGGGGCACATCATCCAACCTTTGGGCTTCCTGCTCCAAGTGAAGGTCCAAGTGACCTTGTGCCTTCACGATCAAGCTTTCACCTATCAAGGACTTGCAAAGACAAGCAAGTACGCCCTCCAAGCCATATCATATGAAAGAACCACCCGAACATGTGCATCAAATCCCCCCTTTTCAAAATAATCATATGCTCAAAGACCTTATACAATTTGCCAAATTTAGATATGGGAGGGGTGTCATAGTGCCCTATTGGGTGGACCATTTCCCAGGTCAAGGAGTGTTTCCCAAGTGGAATCCCTTCTAAGTCATGTAGTGGGTATGAGGTGGATGGGGTTAGACTTCTAGGAATGGGGCTTCATGACATACAAGGGCTCATATTGTCTCATTTATGGGTGCCTTTGTAGTGGATGTGCTTCCCTTCGTCCGCGATGCAACATTTTTCCAAGCCCCTTTGCCATTAATTTATTAGAGTGTTTCCAGGTTGAAGATGATATGGGGGCACTAAACTAAGCAATAAACACAAAGCCTACATATGCTCTACCTTGGTCACATTGCTTCCCCAAGTTGAAGACAATGTGGGGCACTAAAATAAGCAATAAAAACAAATCCCACACATGCTCTACCTTGGTTGGCATGATTGATTAATTAGTTATTTTTAGGGGTCCCTCAAATTTTCAAGAAACATTTCATTGTGCTCGGGGTCCCCGGGCGAGCATTTGGAAGGTTTATGATTGGATTTTATCTTTTGCCAACTACAAGCCTCTAGGCCTTTAGTCCCTTCTTCCCATGACATGAGGTACGAGCCCTTCTTGGGTCAATGTGGCCCTAAAACCCAAAAGATGAGGATACAAAAGGGACGAAACATGAAAAGTGACAAGTATGTGCGGGAGTGGTACAATGACTTTTCAAGGAGACCCCCAAGATGCTGATCTGGAATGCACTACAGGATGGGATACCCTTAATGAAGATGGGATACCCTTAATGAGGATGGAATGTCTAGATGCTGATCAGCATCTAGAAGATAGGAGCTGCTACAAAATGCTCCAATAGAAGACGACAAGCCTCCAAAGGCCGAATATCCAATGAAGACCGATGCAAGAGTAGATCTGGGCCGTATGAGTGCCAAACCCCAAGTTGGAAGATGCCACGCTCTAGTAGAAGACTGAAACCCTCAATAATTCGGCCCTACTATCAAAGACCCCCAAATGCTACGCTGAAGATGCCGAACTGTAGATCGAGATGAGTAGAATCCCCTCCTGAAATCTCAAACCAAAATACCAAGGGAAACTCCTCCAAATGCTGAATCCTCCAATGAAGTTGCGTCCTCTTGAAAACTGCCAAACCCTACAATTTCGGCCCTGATGAAGGAGACCTCCAAATACTCCACTGAAAATGCGGAACTGTAGATCGAGATGAGTAGAATCCCCTCCTGAAATCTCAGAACAAAATACCAAGGGAAACTCTTCCAAATGCTGAATCCCCCAACGGAGCTGCGTCCTCCTAAAACTGTCAAACCCTACAATTTCGGCCCTGATGAAGGAGACCTCCAAATACTCTGCTGAAGATGCCAAACTGTAGATTGGGATGAGTATAATCCCCTCTTGAAATCTCAGATCGAAATACCAAGGGAAACTCCTCCAAATGCTGAATCCCCTAATGGAGCTGCGTCCTCCTAAAACTGTCAAACCCTATAATTTCGGCCTTGATGAAGGAGGCCTCCAAATGCCCTGAAACTCGCTAGAAAGGTAGATCGAGACACTGCAAGTCATTGGGTGAAGTCTCAGGATCAGATCTGAAGTATAGCCCCTCCAAACTGAGTAGATCTGAATCTCAAAATTGCCCTCCTTCTCTCCAATTCGTCCAATGCATCCAATAAATCAAATGGCACATGAAACTCCTCCAGAATGCCCTCTTGCACTGAGTAGATCCGAACTAGAATGGTGTGGGAGAGTATTGCATCTCCGAGACCAAGCTTGGGACAAGCTAGGTGGAATCTTTCACCACCGAATCGTCTTCTAGGGTTTGTTAAGTCAAAACCCTCAAATCCCCCAAGAGATGGGCCCTCTAGCTAGAAGCCAGATATCCAAAAGATAAACATACATGAATGAATGAATAGAGGCCCTTGCCTTTCCTTTATACTTCCTACTCACCTTCTCCCTCCAAAGTGACTTTCATTTTATTAATATTTAATTAATTAATTAACCTTTTTACCTCTGAAAAGCGCCTTATCTCTCCTTGTGGCTTCCCTGTCCACTGAAAGTCACTTCTAGCCATCCCATCCTGTAGTGTTGCTCCTCCCGATTCCAATGAGCTATTACACTGAGAGGTTCCTCCAAGTAATGTGCCCAAAATTACCTCTTCAGTGAATTTAATTGACTTATAGCTCAAAATACTCAAAATCATGGAAATCGTCGGAATGCAACGAAACCAAAGCCAACCTGTGCGGAATGGGTCATAATGATGAAATGGGATGAGCGATGCAAGATGGACCCCAAAATGCCTCTCAATAATCCCTGTACTCGCTATAACATCCATTTGGCTACTCTGGTCATCATAAACCTCTGTAATGTAATGATGTCCCAAAGTGGGGACATAATAATAATAATAATAATAATAATAATAATAATAAAATAAATATAAATATATAATAATAATAATAATAATAATAATTTAATTAAATAAATGAAAAGATCAAGAGACACGCACCTCTTCATGATCAAGAGGCACGTACCTCTTCACCTCGTGACCAGTCAATGTTATAAGTAAACCATCACGAGGGTGATTGTAACATCATTTTATAATCAATTATCAATCATTATCCATTCATAATATTTTTGTCTACAATTTTAAATAACAAAATTACTGTTACAGTGGTATCAGAGCGAATTCTTCACTACTGTGGGTTAAAACCTGCAACTAAATAACACCACTATTGTCCAGTCTGTACTGTTAGCGATATGTACGTACAACCGCCGTATCATACGATTGGTTGTCCCTGTTCTGCTATAGGTGTCGTACTTCCTTCTGTCTTGTCTGTCACTATCCTGTCGCTGTCGCTGCCATACGACTATCTTGTTCGTCGTTATCCCTGTCCCTACCTGTACTTCCGATTCATTCATTTTCCTGTCCGTACCATCCAACTCAACCGCTTTATTATTTTCATTTCATGACTTAAAAAAAAACGTGACCCTTAATATCTCTTTTTTATTAAAGTCATTTTATAATTTTATAAAGTTACTTTATCTTATAAGTCACTTATCAATTATCATTAAGATATTTTTTTGGAGTTATATTTAATAAAATAAAATATGGAAGCAAGTAAGAAAAAGAACGAGGAATTACAAGAAGAGATTAACTGTCATAAAAATGAAGTCAACAACATTAAATATCGTCTCGGTAAACTCAAGAAGAGTCAGGAGGAATTCGGTGTAGGACAAAAAGCACTATTGGAAAAATCGATAAATTATTACAAAAAGAAGACAAAATTGACACATTAATAAACACGTCGGAGGAGCGATGGAAACACTATTTAAGAATGAGGGGCGGTGACAAGGACGAGAGTACAAAGATGCTTAATGAACAGATTGAGAGAATTGATCAATTAATCGAACGAGTGGACGCATTATGCGCAAAACCTTTAGACTTTTGAAGACCATCCCAAAGTATGGGATCACAAAATTTAGAGGATCAGGGACACCGGGAAATACCAGAGATAAATTTTTCAAGAAATACGCACAAACTTCAAGATAGAGATTACTAGAAGTTTAAAAAGGAATTACCGAAATATGACGGCAAGGGCCATAGAGGAGCTTTCGTTTGGATCAACAAAATGGATGGTATTTTTGAATCAAACGCTCTGCTGGGTGAACGAGAAAAAATAATGACAACATCCGATAGTTTAGAAGGAGAAGCTTATGACTGGTACTTATGGTGGTCCAAAAAATGTGACGCTTGTTCCTTCCATTGGAAAGGCTTCACAAATGCTTTACTAAAAATATTCCACGATGAAGAGGATGATGACCCGTATAACAGGTTCGTGCATCTTAAACAAAAAGGAAGCGTAAACGATTATACAAACGAATGGGAGTTTCTGGCAACAAGGCAATGCGGGTTTACAGATGAGCAACTGCTAAAAATGTATATATGTGGGCTAAAAGATTACAGCCGTAGTGAAATTAAACTATGGAACCCTAAAACTATTGAAGATGCTAGACACGTAGCAAGGCCAATTGAAGAAAAAAACAAGTTCAATAAACCATCGTTTACAAATCCAGACAGGTCAAATAAATATTCAAATGAAAGATCAAAGAAATACTCTGCAAACAAGTATAACAAGTATGTACCACCTCATTTAAGGGAAGGCGAAAGCGGGAAACAAGACATAGATAAGAAATGGGAAAACAAATGTAGATATTGTGGAGACAAATGGTCACCAGGGCACTGATGTAACAGTAAAAAACTGTATACTTGTGAAGCAGAAAAAGAGTCAGACACATCTGATAGTGACTTAGATGAAGAAAATAAAAATGAATGCGATGCCTCCAATACAGAGCCTGAAGAGGCCATGCCCAAGATATCCCTTGCTGCAATAACAAGATTAGCGCAACCGCAAACATTAAAATTAAGGGGGCACGTGAAAAGGAGAATGTCACCATTCTTGTAGATACAGGGAGCACCCATAATTTTATAGATATAAATGTTGTGAAGAAGTTAAATCTATTTGTGTATCCAACTGTAGATATAAGAGTAATGGTGGTAGATGGCAAAAAAATTGATGGAATCAGAAAGTGTCACAAGGTCAAGCTTCATATAGAAGATTACTAATTGGAATCTGGGTTCTACACAATACCCTTGGGTGGAGTAGATATTGTCCTAGGAATTCAATGGTTACAAACATTGGGGACCTATTCTGCTTCTTCAGTGAGTGCTCCATTGGTGCAGTGATTGTGGTGTAACCGTTAATAAATCTCTTGTAGTATCTCGTCTGTCCCGGGGTCAACTGCAACATGTGAACGTTAGTTGGGGCCTCCACATTGACGATGGCCACAATCTTAGCTGGATCTACCATAACCCTGTCCTTGCAAACCACATGACCTAGCAACGTGTCGAATGGCATGCAGAAGATGCATTTTGGTTTTTGAAATGAAGGATATTTATAACTGGTGGCATCTTTCGAACATGATGTCCAACATCACAACATGATCCTTGAGTAGGCTGTAGATGGTCCAATCATCCAGGTATACTTACATAAACTTGTGGATGTACTCACATAATGCAGCTATAACTTTTTTGAAAAATACTATTGGGGCGTTCTTCAGATCGAAGAGCATGGCGTTGTATGCATATGAACCCCACTCCATAGAAAAAAGTCATCTTCTTTCTCTCTTGTTCTGCTATCCAAACCTAACTATACCTCTAAGAACCCATCAGTGAATGAATAAGTTTCTTTTCCTGCCACATGACGAAGCTCTTTGTCGCTAAAGGGGGTGGGGAAGGGGTCATGATTGCAAGTTGCATTCAAGTCCTGGAAATCCACACATACCTTGAGACCTCCTGCCCCAATCTTCTTGTCTTGGATTACTATGGGACTAATCCAATATGACTCGGGACATATTTTGCAAATCACCAGAAACAATTTATAAAATTCAAATGGGAAGGAAGAAGTTATAAATTATACGAATTCCGGCTACCTCCCACCCAAAGTACATCCTCACGACAAATGGAGAAACTAATTCGAATAGGAGCACCAGCTTACGTGGCACAATGTCATCAGATGGAGATATTAGCAACATAAGTGGTCCATGCTCAACACCCAGAGATTCAAGCATTAATCCAAAAATATGACAAGGTATTCCAAGACTTACCTATGAAGCTGCCGTTGGAAAGAAAGATAGAGCATATAATTGAGGTTAAACCAGATTCAGTACCAGTTAATATCAAACCCTACCGATATCCTCACCACCATAAAACAAATATAGAGAGGCTAATTCAAGACCTATTAAAATGTGGGGTTATTACAACGAGTAGGAGCCCATATGCAGCCCCAGTTGTGTTAGTTCGAAAAAAAGATGGATTGTTCAGACTATGCATAGACTATCGAGGCCTAAACAAAATAACTATAAAAAACGAGTTTCCTATGCCATTTATAGATGAGATGTTGGATGAACTCCATGGAGCCAAATACTTCTCAAAATTAGATCTAAGATCAGGGTATTATCAGATTCGAGTAAGGTTAGAAGATGTGGCAAAGACGACTTTCTGAACGCACCAAGGTCACTATGAATTCAAGGTAATGCCATTCGGATTAACCAATGCCCCTGCTATCTTCCAAGCAACTATGAATGAACTTTTTCAACGCTACCTAAGGAAGTTTGTATTAGTTTTTTTTGATGATATTCTTATCTACAATAAGACATGGAAAGAGCATCTTAAGCATTTGGAGCAGGTACTTTCTCTCCTAGATGAAAACCAGTTTTATGCTAAAAGATCAAAATGTACTTTTTGTAAGGAAGAAGTAGAATACCTTGGCCATGTCATATCCAAGGAAGGAGTCAAGGTGGATTCCAACAAAATCAAATCAATCACAGAATGGCCAAAACCAAAGAACATCTCAAAACTAGGAGGCTTCCTTGGATTAACAAGTTATTATCGAAGATTTATCAAAAGCTACGCTCATTTAACAACACCACTGTCAAACCTCTTAAAGAAAAAATCTTTCAAATGGGATAAAAATGCAGAAGAATGTTTCAAAACATTAAAAAGGGTTATTTTATCGACCCCTGTGTTAGCAACACAAGATTTTACAAAACCCTTTGTAGTAGAAGGTGATGTTTCAGGTGTTGGAATCGGTGCAGTGCTAATGCAAAACGACCATCCGATAGCATTTGAAAGCTGAAAGCTCAATAGCATGGAAAGCTTAAAATCTACTTATGATAAGGAAATGGTCGCCATCATACATGCAGTAGCTAAGTGGTGACAATATCTCTTAGGAAGCAAATTCTCGATACGTATTGATCACAACAGTCTTCAATACCTACTATGGAAAAAAATGTTGTCCATTGAACAAAAAAAATGGATGGAAAAACTTTCCACCTTTGATATGGAAATAATACACAAAAAAGGGAAGGACAATGTAGCTGCTGATGCACTATCATGAAAAGATGACGAAGTAAGGGCATATGCATCAACAATAGTGATTCCTGATTGGTTAGATGAATTCCGAGTTGAATATGCCAAAGATCCTGAATCTAATTCAATAATCAACAATTTGGACCAAAACCCCAAATTTGAATGGAAAAATGACATTTTATGGTATAAGGACAAAATCTATCTAATTCCATCTTCAAGATTTAAAATGAAAGTCTTAAAGGAGTCACACATCTCCCCAACAACAGGACATGCAGGTTTTTTCAAAACCTACTATAATGCACAACATTCATTCTATTGGAAGGGAATGAATAAGGATATTCAAAAATTAGTTTTCGAATGTGACATATGTCAAAGAAATAAAAATGAAAATGTTATGACTCCAGGGTTAATTCATCCTCCAGACATTCCTGACAAAAAATGGGAAGAGATCTCAATGGATTTCATTGAAGGGTTACCCATGTCTCACGGGAAGGATAAATTTTTTGTTGTGATTGCCAGATTCACCAACTTTGCACATTTCATGGAAGTAAGGAAAACCGACTCAACAAAACAAATTGCAAATGTCTTTTGCAAAAGCATTTATAAATTGCATGGGTTTCCGAAGGTTATTGTCAGCGATAGGGATGCAAAATTTAAAGGAAATTTCTGGAGAGATTTTTACAAACAAACATGAATATCCCTTAATATTATGAGCTCTGCCTACCATCCACAAACAAATGGTCAGACAAAAATTGTAAATAAATGCTTAGAAACTTACCTTCGGTGCTTTGTGACAGATAAGCAAAATAAATGGTCTCAATGGTTACTATTATCGCACAGATTGTAGGTTGCACTAGAGCCTTGTGCAATTGCAACCAATGGACAACACATCGAGACAAGACCCACTGTCACGTTAGGAAAAGTCCCGGGTGACCCTTGGGGAAAGACAATGGAAAAGTCTAGAGAGGCCCTAGGAGGTCACGATACAAGGTCAAGAATGGTCCAAAGGTTATGAATGGATGAGGGAAATGTGAAGGTAAGGGTAAAGGGGAATTCAGCTGCAACACAACGTCAGTTATGCCAAGAATATATGAAAGCCAAGACCAATATGTTAACCCCGCCACTGATCACTGATATGAATGTAAGAGTCTCGAGTAACAAGTGACCTGAATTTTGTATTAGAGCAATGTCAGAGTTGGCCGAATAAATGCGTGTACCCGACAGGCTTAGGCAAAGAGGGTCCTCATAGGAGTGTCAGGTTGTTGTAGCCCTCAAATATACCTGAGGGGTTCTCAAGCCACCCCGGTACGAGAGGGTAATCTTCTAGAATGCTGTTTTCAGTGCACTGCAATAACAAGACGACCAATAGGTTTGCTCAGTTGTTTCAAGGATTCTAGGTGGTCTCCAAGATAGGAGCACAATCGATATTAGTGTTGTCTGATGCACAACCATTCGACAAGAGCCCCTCTATATACCTCTAAATACGACGAAGCGACTGTAGTCTTCTAATATACGTCGAGGTACATGAGAGAACTACAAGCCCTCGGGATGCAGCGCTGGCAAAGTAACGACAACTCCTACGTTTATAGGCCCCCAAAAACGTCTTTTCTAAGACTGTTAAGTTTTGAGCTATTATGGGGTTTCTTTTCAATTTACTAGATAACAATAGCATAAGTAGGATCACTAAGAGAAACACAATCACAAGATACACAACATTTATCCTGGGAAACCCTCATGGGGGAGAAAACCCAACAAAAACTTCCTTAATATAGATAGCCAATACAATGCCAAGACAATAAACCAAAACACTAGAGAATATCCAACATTGAGCAATGTGCCTTTCTCTTCCTTCTTCTCCCAACTATAGCTACCAAACTTGCGCACTTGATGAGTGAATGAGTGAGTGAACACATGAGGCGCTGGCCTCCTTTATTTATACTATCTGGCAGACGCTGGAAAGGTGTCTCTGCACTGGGCAGGGCCGACTTCTCTTCTTAGTGGTTAAAACCACTTTAATTGGGCTTGGGGGTCGACTTCTTAATTAGCATAATATAGTTAGGGTTTGACCAATCCACAAAAGGTGATTGATCTAATTAATAGAGACTCAATAATAAATAGAATACACTTTGCAGTTACAATATTTCAATACTCCCCCTTAACAAGAAGGGTATTCGATAACATCATCAGGAGAGAGAGAGGGTAGCAACATCAACAACATCTGGAACACTGACTGGCATATCTATAAATCATCGGAAGTTTTTCTCGTCATCAATATCATCATCCACAACAAGGAGCTGGAATGGCATCATCGTCATTTGCATCAACATGGATTAGTATAACACTGATACATCATCATCATCAATAACAACACGAGGCTGATACAACATCAACAACAACTACATCACAACACATAGGCTGGAGCATCATCAACAACAACACTAAGCTGGAAATCTTTAGCACGAAGCTGGCATCACATCAACATCAACATGAAGCTGGAAATCTTCAGCACAAGGCTTGCATCCAATCAACATCAACACGAAGTTGGAAATCTTCAGCACAAGGCTGACATCACATCAACATCAACATCAACACGAAGCTGGAAATCTTTAGCACAAGGCTGGCATCAACACTGCTCCCCCTTTCGAGGGAGGCCCTTTCGGACTATACCAAGCTTTTCTCGAAAGTGCTCAAACTTTACACGAGATAGAGGCTTGGTCAACACATCTGCAACCTGCTCATCCGTGCCAACATAATGGAGCTTTATAGCTCCTCTCTGCACCATATCACGAATGTAGTAATATCGAATTTCTATGTGTTTTGACTTGTCATGGAACACGTGGTTCTCTATCATTTTTATGCAACTCTGGTTATCACATAGAATCACAGTTGCTTCCATCTCTAGATCAAATAGACTTGTCAACAACTTCCGAAGCCATATGGCTTCACAACTGGCGAAACATGCAGTAATGTATTCCGCTTCTGCTGTGCTGAGAGCAATACTTGATTGCTTCCTACTCTGCCATGAGATCATGGTTGACCCCAGACTGAAACAACATCCTGAGGTGCTCTTTCTGTCAGAGACACTTCCAGCCCAGTATGAATCGGTATAACCACTCAGTCTGAAGTCATGATCTCCATTATAACTGAGACCAAAATCCAACGTACCCTTAAGGTATCCCATCACATGTTTTGCAGCAACAAGGTGTACACGTCTGGGTTCTACCAGAAATTGACTCAAGGTGTTTACAACAAAACATATATCTGGCCTGGTGTTCGTTAGATACATCAACGATCCAATGATCTGTCTGTACAATGTAGCATCAACCAATTTTGACGAAGTATCAACCATGAGCTTCATCTTTGTTTCCATGGGTGTATTCATGGATTTACACTCCAACATATCAAACCTCTTCAGTATTTCAACTGCATACTTCCCTTGGTTAAGGTAGATCTTCTCTGGGCTCTACCAGACCTCAAGACCTAAGAAATAATGCATTAGGCCTAGGTCTTTCATCCCAAATTCTGCAATGAGCTTCTTCTTACAATCAATTATGAGCTTTTCTTCTCCAGTTAAGAATAAGTCATCCACATACAACAACAATATAACATGCTCATCATTCATAACCTTGAAGTAAAGGTTAGAATCAACTTTACTTTTCGTAAAGCCCAAGCTCGTCAGGAAACTGTCAATTCTTCCATACCAAGCTCTAAGAGCTTGCTTCAATCCGTACAGAGCCTTCTTCAACCTGCAGACATGAGTCTTCCTGTCTTCAACTTCAAACCCTTGAGGTTGTTCTATATACACTTCTTCTTCAATGACACCATTCAAGAAGGCTGTTTTCACATCCATCTGGTGTAACTTCCACTTCATCTTAGCTGCAAGGGCTATGATGGTTCTGATAGAAGTGTATCTGGCTACAGGAGCAAACGTCTCTTCATAGTCAATGCCTTCCTTTTGAGAAAAGCCACGAGCTACAAACCTTGCTTTATATTTCTCAATACTTCCATCAACAACATGTTTTATCTTGTATAGCCATTTGGAAGATACCACATCTTTGCTCTTTGGTCTGGGAACTATTTCCCATACATCATTCTTTATAATGGATTGGTATTCTTCTGTCATGGCATCTGCCAATTCTTTACATCAAAGCCATATAACTGGAGAATGGCTTGGGTTTTTTTTGTCTCATGGTTCCTTCGGGGGCACCATACTTCTCTCCATCTTGAATAAGTTCCCTTGCCCAAGTTGGCTTTATCTTGTGAGAGATCGTCATCTGGGGAGGTTCTTGAGATTCTATCATATCATGATCTTCATGAATCTCATCATAGGGGGAAATTGTGACTTCCCTCATTGGTTCTGCAACTCTCGGAGCTACAGGTTCTTCTTCATATACTTCTTCATGTTGACATCTCCTTGATTTCTTGAGTGCTGCATCTTCATCAAAGGTTACATCTTTGCTGATCTCAATGTGATGGTAACCTGGTATATAAATTCTGAAGGCCTCAGAGACCTCACAGTATCCAACAAATATTACCTTCTTTCCTGAAGGGTCCAGCTTGGTTCTCTTCTCTTTTGGAATGTGTACAAATACTGGACAACCAAATATTTTGAGATGGATTACTTATGGCTTCTTTTCGGAGAACATCTCTTCGGGGGTTTTGAACCCAAGTGCATTATGGGATAATATGTTCTGTACATATATTGCTGTTCTTGCTGCTTTTGCCCATAAGTGCATTGGAAGATCTTGATCGTGGATCATGGTCTTCACTGCTTCCATTATAGTTCTGTTCTCTCTTTCTGCTACACCATTTTGTTGAGGATTGTAGGGAGTGGTGAGCTCCCTCTTAATCCCTGCATCTCTGCAAAAGCTTACAAACTCGTTTGAGGTGTATTCTCCTCCATTATCCGTTCTGAGTATCTTGATCTTTCTTTCAGAGAGATTCTCTATCAAGGCTTTGAATTCCTTGAATTTATCAAACACTTCATCTTTTGATTTTAAAAAGTAAACCCAGGTTTTGCGAGAATAATCATCAATGAATGACACATAGTATACATACCCACTAAGAGAGGTGGATGGCATTGGGCCACAGACATCTGAGTGGTTGAGTTCCAAGACGACTTCTGCCTTACTCTTGCTCTTTGGGAAAGGATTCTTTATGTTCCTTCCTTGTGCACATCCCTTACACACATCTTCATGATCAACTTTGAATTTTGGTAGACCTGTGACTACCTTGCTCACATATGGTAGTGCCTTGTAGTTGATGTGAGCTAGTCATCTATGCCAAAATTCACATGGACTTTCAATGAAATGAATCAAGGCTGCAACTGGGTGACCTTTTAGCTTATACAAGCCACCTTCTTCTGTTCCAATAACAATTGCATCTTCTATGGTTTTTCCTTTAGGCCACATAAGAACTTCTCCATCTATGAAAGCAACTCCGAAGCCTTTCTTATCTAAAGCTGAGATAGAAAGTAAGTTCTTTGTCAAACCTGGTACATATAGTACATCCTTCATCTTCATTGGAGTCCTTGAATCAAGTTTGTAATTGGACTCTCCCACTCCTTTGATAGGGTATTGGTAATCATCTCCAAGTGTAACTTTCTGGGGAAAGTTCTTCTCTGTAAGTTCAGAAAGAATGTCTCTTTGACCATTCATGTGCAAGGAAGCACCACTATCTATGAGCCAAGTATCCTCACCAGGTGACACTGATCTTGAGAGGGCAGAGATTAAGACAGTCTTGAATCTGTTCTTTAATCATCTTTGTGGGTGGCTTTTCATCTTCAATTGTATGGGCATGGTGCCTTTTGTTTCTCTTCTTGTATTCTTCTCTCTTAGCTGGACAATCTTTAGCAATATATTTGATCTTATCACAATGGTAACATTGATAAGAGGAGAAATCTCTTTCTCTTCTTTGACCTTTCTGAAACTTCTGGAATCTTCTTGGAGGGTGAGATTCTTTATGAGAGTTGAATCTCTTTGGGGAGTGAGATTCCTTATGTTGATGAGTCTCCTTCTGGAAGTGAGACCTCTTCCTTCCTCCTTTAGTATGAGCAACTAGGGCTTGATTTTCATCTCTTGATAGTACTGCTTCTCAGTTAGCTACTCTTGCTTCTTCTTGAACACATTCTTCCCAAAGATTGTCAAAATGTAGTTCCTCCTTTCTGGCACAAATGGTTTGGATGAATGCATCCCAAGGTCTTGTGAGACCATTAAGAGTTGTTATTATGAGTTCATTCTCATCTAGGGTGTCTCCAATTGCTTTTAGTTGTTCCATGAATTGAGAGATTCTAGAGAAATAGTCATGGACTGTTTCTCCTTTTTGCATCCTTGTACGTTTGAGTTGAATTCTTAGATTCATCTTCCGGTTGATGTTCTTTCCTTCATACATTCTGGTTAGGGCATCAAACATTTCTTTTGGAGTTTTCTTTGAAGCCACTTGAGGGATCAAGTGATCTTTAATGGAGTCTGCAATGATCCTTTTTGCCCTAACCACGTCCTTCTTGTACTTTGCTTTGGCTGTAGCTTCTTTGGGTTCTGGTACATCTTCCTTTATGAAATTTGAGAGGTCATTCTCTTCAAGAATGAGTGCAATCCTATATTTCCAGGTACAGAAGTTTTCCACACCTTCTAACTTGTCAACGAGCTTAGTACTTGCAGACATCTTGACCTGGAGCTGGGAAAATGACCAAAAATTGAAAATGCTTAGAATTTAAATCTGAACTTACCAGGAAATGCGCTTGGCTGAGGCGAGTAGCCTGGTGTAGTCAGATTTCAAAAAGTCCAAATTTTACCCCTTCAAATTGGGCTTGCAGAAATTTGGATTGGTACTTTTAGTATTGGTTCTAGTTTTTTGGTACTAGTGAAAACTAGGGTTTTAGTTTTCGGGAGTTCTGTCCACTAGAAAAGTGCACTGAGGCTGTCAAAGAGTTCACTAGGTTAGGCCGCACTTCCTTGATGAGTTTTAGGCTGAAATTCCTCTTCAATAAAAAGCCCTAATTTTCTTGTATGACAACAGTGACGTTTTTGCTTATCCAGTGAATGGTGCTCTCTTCAGCTTAGCTCTGATACCATGTTAAGTTTTGAGCTATTATTAGGTTTCTTTTCAATTTACTAGATAACAATAGCATAAGTAGTATCACTGAGAGAAACACAATCACAAGATACACAACATTTATCTTGGGAAACCCTCGTGGGGGAGAAAACCCAGCAAAAACTTCCTTAATATAGATAGCCAATACAATGCCAAGACAATAAACCAAAACACTAGAGAATATCCAACACTGAGCAATGCACCTCTCTCTTCCTTCTTTTCCCAACTGCAGCTACCAAACTTGCGCACTTGATGAGTGAATGAGTGAGTGAACAAATGAGGCACTGACCTCCTTTATTTATACTCGCTGGTAGGCACTGGAAAGGTGTCTCTTCACTGGGCAGGGCCGACTTCTCTTCTTAGTGGTTAAAAGTTAAAACCACTTTAATTGGGCCTGGGGGCCGACTTCTTAATTAGCATAATATAGTTAGGGTTTGACCAATCCACAAAAAGGGATTTGGTCATTTGCAATGCCAACATGATCAATCCACAAAAGGGGATGGATCTAATTAATAGAGACTCAATAATAAATAGAATACAATTTGCAGTTACAATATTTCAACGAAGACCCCCTAGAAAATAAATACCACTTGGATGATTGTTCAATTAGGCACTTAGGTAGAATTGCAAAGCAAAGAAAGGTAAATCACTTTTAGTGAAAATGCCAAATGCAACAAGTGAATCAAACAGTGATAGAAATTACTGGCAATTTACTTGAATATAGCTCTTCCTAAAGCAACGAGATATTTAGCAATTGAAATAGGAGGCTTTGAAGACTATCTTAACCAAGTAATGATTTCTTAAAAATGATAAAGCACTTCAAAATGAATGAGATATATTTCAGCACTCAATCACCACAAAACTTTTTCAACAAGTTAGTGCCAGTTCCACAAATTTCCACAAAAGACATTTAGCAATGAACCATAGACTTGTTTGAAACATACACCAGATTTATGGGCTGTTATATAAGACAGAAATCAACACTTAATACTTCTCAAATTTAGCCAACAAGTTCAGATTTCTTTTGCCATAAAACTTGAGATAAAGTTGCAATTTTTGCCCAGTACTTAAGAGGTGGTTTTAGGAGATTTTTAGGCACTTTCTAACAATTAACCAGATCTGAGATATGATTTACAACAGTGATTAAGCAGAGATATTAGATCTGAAATGTCAAGATAATGCTCCCAAAACAAGCCCAAGACATTCAAAAGAAACCCCCCAAGTAATCAACAAATTTTTCAATGAGTGAGGTATGATCTTAGAAAGTTTTGGAGCACTTTAAGAGTTATAACCAGATCTGAAATATAAATTTGCAGCAGATAAATCAGCTTCAAAACTACTTCAAAACCCACTAGAAAGCTTTTAGAAACTAGCTAGAACACCCTATGAATACTACTCAAATGTTAGAATTAAGAACTAGCTAAAACTAAGCCCTAAAAGTTAATCAAATGCAAGCTGTCCTAACTGTTAATCTTCTGCATAAAAAACCCTAGTGGTTGTAGCTTTTAACCATGTCCCTACAGAAATTTAATCATCCAAAATGCAAAATAACTATCTACAATGTTAGATGTAAGCATGGCCTACAAAACCCGTATGCTATTTTCCTAAAACTAGTTAGGGAAATGCTAAAACTAGAAACTTAGGGTTAGAAAAATAAAAGAGGAAAAAGTGAGAATGAGGGTTTAGAAAATGGGGAGGCTAGAGGCCACCAAAAAATTGCCACAAGGGCAAGGTGGCTCGCTCTAAGGGTGTGAAAGTGGCCGCGAAATCAGAAATCCAATTCGATACTTTTTCATGTCTCCCAATGCAAGTGTTTTACTCTCTCCAATGTAGATCAATGCCTTATTCTCTTGGGCAATGGAGTCAAAAAGGCTTGGAGAAGAACTAGAAGATGTTGAAGTGAATCTCCATTGAAGGTTGTAGCTTGTCACTATCCTGCAAGAGGGTTAGAAGCAAAATTATCTAGCTCACAAGAGGTCTTAAAAAATTTGGATATAACCTGCAAAAGGGTTGTTAGTATTACCTAGTCCCTAGTACCAGAAAATATCCAAGAAACAACTCTCATGAGGTGTAGTTTATTAGTTAGCTCTTGAAAATATTTCCTTTAGATCCAAAATCATTCAATGAACACTTAGAAGCAATCAAAACTAGATCTCACCAAAAAAATTTACTTGAAGTAGTTAGCATAACCATCCAAAAGGAAGATCCACCACACCAATATTTCTAAGCATCCACCACAAAACCCTCCAAGCAAAACGCAAGCATCCACCACAAAACCCTCCAAGAAAAACGCATCACATCAAGACACCAAGAGGAAAGCCATAGCACACCATTGTAAAAAATAGCATAATAGTATTGAGGAGCATCCACAAAAAAAAAGTCTTGTAATGAAATCTCAAGTGATGGATTTATAATCCTCCACTCGTTTGGATTTGTCCACAAAATAACCAATTGTAGGGTTATCCCCTAAAATATTCAAGTTTTGTCCACTTATTAATCTCTTCTAGAGATTTCCTAAACAAAATAATAATAAAATCCCTTAATAAATATTTAATCCACATAGGGATTATCCACAATAAATATTCCAATTTAAATAAAATTCCCCAATAATTAATTTATCAATTTATCCCCTTTCAAAAATGATTTTGACTTCTTTGACCATGTGATTTGGGTAAAAAGGGGATTTTATAATAAATTTAAAATAATGTGGAAATAAAATTTCCACAAGGCATCTTTGACTTAGCAAAGGGGCCAACGATTTCCCCTTGAAGCATGCAATCATCCTCTAACCAAGGAAAAAGTCCATCGATCCATTAAAATCCTCCATGAAGCTAGGGATTATCCTCTCCAAGTCCCACGATCTAGGCAAATATTCATTTGGTGATGTGCAGTGAGCCTCCCAAGGCTATTGAATAGTCAAATAATTAATTTTCTTCTTCAATTAAGTGCATCGAACCTCCTTCTAGTGGAAAAATAAGTCCCAAGGCCAAATCGAACTTGATGATGTGCAAAATAATCCACCGGGAGATGACAAGTGGCATTAAATTCCTTCCAGAAGACTTCCAAGTGGCTTGTATATCATAAAAATGCTTGAATAAATTATCACCCGACTTTCTAAGGCCCAAAGTCATCCAACGATCCACAAAAACTGGCCAAATAGGGGTGACGTTACCCTAGAGCATGCAACGACTTGCCTTAAAATTCATCTGACTGAGCTGGGAACTGGGTCGAGTCACTCAAAAGAGGTGATGATGTGGCCTGTGAAATATCTCGGGCATCCATCAAATGCAAATGTGTCAACCGACTGAGGGTTAGCTAACACTAGTGATGCCCGACAACAACTAGAATAATGATAACACTTTTAAAAATCCTGGAACGTCTGAATGGCATGGCACTTGGCGAGAAACTGCAAGACAAATTAAAACATGTGTGTCTACAAGGAAACAAGTCACGTCAGCATGATAAGATAATCAACGTAATATAAAAGTCATCTAATCCAGACCATTAAGCCCCATATTCATATTTCATCACAAGCTCAAGAAGGTTATACAACTTACTAAGTCAAGGTATGAAATGCTATCGGAGACCCAGAGAGACCATACTAACACCTAAGTATTAAAAATATTTCCCTGTCATGTAATGATTATGAGATGGTAATGGGGTTAGACTTCAAGGTTAGGCAACTGACATACGGGGAACCGTAGTATCTCATTCACGGGTGCCTTTGATGAGGGTAGACCACACACTTGGTTCCTGTTATTTGTGAGGTGATACCTTCCAAGCCCTTTATTTTCCTTTTGCCATGTCTAGCCATAGGAGATAACCCGGAGAATATGTAGCGCTCTAGCGATATTCCTTATGATTGACGGCCTTTTATTTTTCCTTTTTGCTTTTCTTTCTTTGGATAATTCATTTTATTTTCATTAATTGCTTTGCAAGCCCCCTTTTAGGTTTATGCACTTGTTACATCTGGATTCAATAAAGTCCTTTCTTTATATATGCGTTCGGTACATTAGGACTTGGGGTGATGGCCTCATAGCGAGGGGGTAGAGCTCAAGCTAATCTTGGCTTTTGATTTATCATTTATATCCCATTATTCTTTTTCATTTTGAATTTATAATATGCTCTTTCCATTCTTTTTTACCAACTGCATCAACCTCGAGCATTCAAGCCCTTCTTCTCATAGGAGAATGAAGTGCGAACCTTTCTGGGATACAGGTAACAACCATTCCCAAAAGATAGGACAACGGGAGGAATATAGATGGAAAGTGCAAAGTATGAAAAGGCATGGTATGTTACCCTTATCAGGTCCTCCCAGTGGTAGCCGTTTTCCCCAAGAGTGACAACACTTGATTAGGACACATATGATGGCGACCAAGGTGAAACAAAGAAAAAATCATAACTTCCAAGTATCATGATTCATTATCTGACTTCAACCCATGATCCTTACCTAAATGCCCAATGCATTAAATGTAACACTTTGTATGAAACAATGACTAATGTACCTCGTGTGTTGGACCACCACCATTGGAAGAGCCCGTTGATCAAGTGAATGAGTTGAGCAATGATGAGGGAGAGACATCTGAGGGTCTGCTGTTTGTGGAGTCTCTGGGATCACTGTCTGCAATGTGGATCATGGAGAATGATCTCCTCTAGTCACCCCTAGGTGAGAGGGGGTAACAGGTTGGAGGAAGGGTCACGGGTAAGGACAAACCAAATATATTTATGCATATCCTTACGTTCTTCATCAAACCAACAATTCATGGGGCAATTACGTCGAGAGTGGACAAGCTTCTTGTGGTAGATGATATGTGGGTAATAGTCCAAGGTGGCTTCCATGCGACATTGGAAAGTGAGTCATATTTGTCCTCGATAGGTTTTAAGGGAAGAAATGAGGTTGAAGGAGGAATGAGTTGGGAAAGATAGAGGGTGTAGGCATTTGCATAATGAACTTTGGAGTAAATTGAGGTTTGTTGTTTCTTGAGTGAGCTAAGGGTAGGTGGGGTGGTTGGGAGAGGGGGGAATCTTGTAGAGTGAAGGCTAGGAAGGCATGGTCAATGATGGGGAGTAGAGGGGAGACAAAGAGATCTCTAATCCTGAGGTACCAAAGCTTGGTTCGTTAAGACAGTCCATGACACTAGCACCTCTTGGAGGCAAAGGCATCTTCTATAGGGTCATGTATTGGTATCTGTAAAGCTTTTGTGCGAGCATTGAAATTTCCCAAAAGAATGACATCTCCCTAATAGGAAAATTGAGAGTCCTTGGGATAAACGTCAAGATAGGGGTTGCCATTGGAATGAAGCACAAAACCCAAGGATGTAGGTGGGAAGTAGAATATGGAAATGAAAATGTTTCGGGGAGGTGGTGTTGTGCCCCCCTAAGTCTGGACCCACATGTATCTTGAATGTATGTTGAAAGCAACCATTGACACCTTGGATCAAAGACTCTTGAATGAGGCAAGCCAAACCATTGAAACCTTGAAGCTATTAGTTTTTGTAGCTCATAGGTACTTCTGCATTGGCGGTGCCCAGCATGCGGAAGTGACCGAGCAAATGTCTCTCTCTAGTGACTTTATAAAGTTAGGGTCTTTTATTATTTAATGAGTAAAAGTGAATTTATAAAGTTTGGGTCACTTAAGTGATTTAAGTGAATTCAATGTGAGATTAAGTCACGTCCGTTGATCTTGAGATGGCAAGATTTAATCTTGGCCATTGAGATCTAGGGTTAGGGTAGTTATTCATTAATGAGTTATAAAAGGAACATTTGAGAGAGATGGGGCACACATTCCAAGAAGAGACTTTGGGAAGAAGGGATGAAAGGAAAGAAGAGAAAGAGCAACAGTAAGGGGACAAATCCCAAGAAGAAAAGGGGGCATGCATCCAAAGAAAGATACATCATTTAATAGACAGTCCATACAACACATTTATGAGGGCTGTACTGCAGATTTGATGGCTGTGCAACAGTTTTTTAGTGCACAGAAATCGAGACAGTGAGTGGCATGATTTTCTAGAGGGTGCATTTATTGCTGCAGGGCTGTACTGTACATTCCTGTACCGTACAACAATCTGGCACTGTTTTCAAGGCACAGTTTGGAGTGAGACAGGCGATCCAAGAGACCATACAGCCATACTTTTTGCTGACACAGAAATCGAGGTTCAGGCACATAGATTGAGATAAGTACAGCGCTGTAATTAATGCTGGATGTACTGCTGTAAACTCAGAAATTTGTTTCCTGTGAGCTCATTAATAAAATATCTCTCTTGGACTGGTTTTCCCCTTGTGGGTTTTTCCAGGGGCTTTTCCCGAATATCTACTGTCAAATGTGTTAATGATTGCAACTATGTGAGACATTCTCCAGCTTACAAACCTGTGAGATGTGGATCATTGCAGCTATGTCAAATATTCTCCAGCTTACAAACCTGAGAGAAAGCCCCTGAGAAGGGTGTGTGGTTCCTATTTGAGACAGCGCTGGAACGTAGAGATGACCTCCTCCATACAGAGAGTTGAGAAGAACTCCAGATGATTCTCCTGTGTAACGCAGTGAGAAAGGTGATCTGCAGAGTTGGACGTGCCTGTGGCTGAGCACAAGGTGAACGTGTGAAATCCCAAAGTGTTGGGTGCATTGTCATGAGAACAGAAATGAAGATGATGTATTAGCCTCCTCTGAGCAGAAGAGTTGACGAAAAACTCCAGATGACTCTCTTGTGTAATGCAGCGGGAAAGAAGATCTGTTGAGTGGACGTGCCTGTGGACGAGAACAGGTGAACGTGATCCTAGTGGCTGAGCACTAGTGAAGTAGTGGTTCTTCTGTGTAATGCAGTGAGCCAGAGATATGGACATCCCTATGGATGTGCCCCTAGTGGATGAGCACTGGTGGGTGTATAAGATCCCTTGCTATATTGTCCAAGAGTCAGACTTGCCTGTAAACCTAATTATAATGTAAAGGGTACAGGTCGGCCCCACCTTAATGTGATTAATAATTAACGTAAAAGATAATTAATATGGTTAATATTAATTATATTGTAAGATAAAGAGGTCGACCCTGTTGTGCCAATAGACACTTCTGTTGATAGGTTCAGTCTAGTATAAGTAAAGGTAAATTCCCCATTGAGGAATCATATCTTTCACATGAGTTTGAAAATTTCAGCAAGTACATCTTCTTGGGAAAAGTGTGCACCTCTCTTGGGCGCTAGTATTCTAGGGTTTGAGCACCCTCTTGTGTGCTAGGTCTTATTGGTGGTGAAGGTCTTTCTCTTGAAGAATATAGCAAAGGATTTGGCTGGGTTTTCTTCCCTTGTTGAGAAGGGTTTCCCAGGATACTTTTTGTGTTCTTGTGCATGGTGTTTCTTCTTGTGATCTTGGTTGCTGCAACATTATTGTTTATGGTTAAGACAAATGCTAAAAATGGAATGAACTGTTGATTTTTCCTGAGTGTTTTCTCACTTCTGCAATTTATCCCAATCCCGGTTTCAATCACTCATCACTCCAAATGTTTAATGCCCATTCCCAATATTAATGAAATTTGCAGACATTAATATGCATTAAATATTAAAATGAATTTTGACTGAAACACATGAAATAAATGATCTTTTCAATGGTTGTCTTAAAACTCAGAAATTAAA
>ML832036.1:15909-29807 GCA_009831015.1 Picea engelmannii | reverse complement strand
TGCAGCCACACAATTAGGTGCAAAAATATGAGCATGCAAGTTGCTAAGAAAATGTTGCAGGGAGGAAGTACTAGCTGGAGTCATTACAGTTGCAGCCTAGTGCGAATAAGGCACCTCCATGAGTTGGGTGCCATACTTATTGAACCTATTCCTAGAGGACTACAAGGTTGCGCGGGACCTAAAAATAGAGTTCCACTACTCATGGTTGATTACTTTAATATCCTTCATGGGATGGCAAGAACCAAGCTATGTAGTTTTTTGTACCAGACCACAGCCAGTGGGAGAGAGGTATCTATTTTTGAAAGAAGGGCTGAAAGCCAGGCATAAGAGGGATAATGGGATCATATTTGAAGCATACCTATGAGACATACAGGGAGCCATAAACCAATCATGTAGAATAACACCCGAGGTTGTCGCCCGATATGCAGACATCTCCAATTTCTAGGCCACACGACAATCAATGTGGATACATGCAAGGAAGGATTTGTCTAAACACTAGCTATAGATGTGCTACTGCATTACAGAGGGTGATATTGATATGGTCATCAACGAATGGACCAATGAATGGAAGATTCGATCCATCACCTAGGAAGTGTCAGAAAGAACAATAGAAGGAGAGGCATAACAGGGTGAAACGCAGCCTCCAAAATTCCAAGTGCCCAAGAAACTAAGAATGGGCCAAGGAAAGCCAAAACAGACAGATGAAGGACCAAAGAAGACAGGAACCCAAAAGGGAAAGAATGAGAATACACATCTGACCAAGGAACAAAAAAAATGGACTGAGGGAGCATAGGAGACAACCTCAAATCCTAACACATAGGAACCACGGGGAAATAAGAGACCAACCACGCAGGTAGGAGGCATGTGTAAGAAGTCAAAGGCACAATGAGTAATGCCAGAATAGATGATTATGGAGGACGATGGGGAAATGATCGCTAGAATGGTCCAATATTGTCTGGTCGAGGACTTCGACCATGCAACACATCACAGAGACAAACTACAAAAAGAGCTGGCAGAAATGGGATAGTTCCTTAAGAAATCCGGGGAATTACAAATAGAAAGAAGCAACAGGAGCATAGATCTATCAACACCACAAACCGACGAAAGAGTAGAGGTAGAAGAATGAGATCCATTCCACTCATTACCACATGCAAAAAAAATGGTCTACATCACACCTAGCATGTTGCGCATGGATGAAATCGTGGGGCAGACACCCTTGAAGGATTTAAACCACATCCAATTGGTATTGATGCGAATTCCATCAAGGGAACTACACAAGTTGTAGGTTAGCGTCGACCACTAGGTGCAGTCTCGCACACATAGAAACTTAGTTGAGTTACAACAAGCAACAAAGAAGCGGGAGGCACTGGAAAAAAATTGTGAGCAGGCCAAGTCTAAAACTCAGGAGGAAAAAGAATGCAGGAACAAACTAGAATGAAGAGTAGGAGGAATTTTTGAGAAACTTCCAAACACCATGCAAGGGAATGAACTTCCAGTAGCACAAAATATTGATCAAATTGTGAAGGCCATCGAGCAATATCAGAAGGAGATCGATAATCTCTGAGAAAAACTCATACCCACCACTCCACCGGAAGTGAAGGAGAAAAGGAAGAAGGAAGCAATAGCGCAACTGCAAGAGATGGAGTAGTAGGTTAGCACAACAACTGACTTGTTCGATAAAGCAGTGCAACTTTGGACAAGGTTGGAGGAGGATCCACAGGTCTAACGGTGGGACACGGAAGAGGAAAGGATGAATGTAGATATATAAGAGCTCAAGAAGAAGAAAAATACCATACCAATCCCAGAACGTGTCAAATGGATGCAGGAGATTAAGAAATTGTAGGCAGAGCTAATCTCTACACAAACCCAGAAACATGAGCGTTAGGCTCAAATGGATCCATTACAGGAGTAGGTAACAGAAGTTTTGGCACAGGCAGAGGAAGCTAAGACACAGATAGCACAAACCCAGGTAGAATGTGTGGGATTGTTGAGTGATGAAGTGGCAGTCCAGGTAGTGGACACAATCAAGGATAAGACCGCACAGGCATTGACACAAACAACAGATCTCAAGGAAAAGTTCCAGACACTCACCAAGGAGATCGCAGAAGCTCATAAGGATTAGGTAGTTAGGGTGAGCCACATGTCAGTGTTGGGGGCTTGTTGGCAGTAGGATGAAGTGGAAAGAAGGACAATCGTGGGGAAAGAAAGTGTGCAGAAACTGAAGTAACTATTGGAGGAAAACACAACATGCGCGTATGTAAGAAGGCCTGCACAAGCAAAGTGACAGCTGGAAGGAAGATCATCACGCGCACATGGGAGGAATACCTAATGTCGATAGGGTTAGGGTTTTTGGAATATATTGTAAGCAACTGAAGTGCCCGAAATATATATACATAGGTATCATAGGGGGTTCCTTCTTGTTAGTTCAGTTTTGTATTGTTCCATCATAGATATGTATGAATCGATGTGAATTGTAATGTTGTTATGTACTATTTTGTAAGTTGTTGAGATAGAGAAGAGGAGAAAAGGGAGATCTGAGGATTAGATCACAGACTAAGGAGCCTGGTGTGATCTAGTTTGCCTCATATAGATCTTACCCATATAAGGAGAATTGTAAGTGCATGGCACCGGATATGCAGAACTACCATAATAAAATATCCAAGAGACAAATATTTGTGGACGTAGCCCGAGAGGGGGTGAACCACGGTAACATCTGTGTAATGGGATGAATGCATGCATATATTTACCATCTTCTCAGTAGTTATTTGTTATTCTTAATGAATGAATGAGTTGTTACATTGCTTGTTTAAATATTGTTGTGATATTGAGGGAGTAAGTCGTGAATAATAGTAGGTTGCAATCACAAGTTATAATAAATGGTCCATAATACAGATCCTATATCTTGCACTCAATCCTAGGCTGTAAACACATGAGTCTTACAACCACCCATTAAAGTTATCTCGGTTGAGACTGCGTAGCGCATTCTGTGTGTTGTGTTGCCTTCTGGTTTACCAGGAGGGCTGATAGTTTTAGAGGCTTTTGTTGGAAACCCAAAAGACATGAACCTTGCGTCAATAACTCAGATGATAGAGTAGAACCAGTAATTAGTGAACAACAAAGAGGATAGGGTGGTGGTGGAGGAATACCACCTACCTACTTTAACATGGTGAAGTAGGTGACTTGTCACAATTTTGTACCATGTCATCCACATTGTGTGGGTATTGTCATAGAATAGATCATGTCATGCATGATTACTTAGAATTATTGTAAAAATTGGAAGAGAAGAAGGGGAACTGCAATATCATGACTGCAGAGCTGCATGAAGGTTAGAATCCAAAAGAAGAACTTGTTGTATGGGTGTTTACCCGAGGACATATTTGTATGGTTTTTAACTTGGAATAAGGATAAATTTAAAGTCTAAATATAAAATGGAAGATCATAAAAGTAGTGCAAGAACCTCCTAATTTTGACATCATGAAACAAAATAAATTCCCATGTGATGCACAAAGGGCTTGGGAATAGGATAGAGAAAGTGAAGAGTCACAACACATGATGTAGAGGGAACTACAATAATCTTGGGTGTGTGAATAATTGCAATGCACAATGTAGAGGGAATTGGAAGAAGCTTGTGTGTGTGAGGAAGTACAACGTGCATCACATAAGGAAATGGAAGAGCAATGCATGCATGAAGAGTTGCGATGCATGATGCAAGGGGAAGCACAACAAAACACTTACCACGAGGATGAATCAGACAACCAAGTAAGTGGGTCTTGTGCTATTGTCTTAATATGTTTAGTGATCCTCAAGTTGTGAAGAAATTGACCCACATGTTAACAAGATGTATGGGGCAAGAGGAAACCATTGTGGTTGTTTCTTCCCCACTACCAAATCATGATGTGCATCGGGTTACCAGACAAAAGTGCATGAGAAAAGAATTTAAAATGATAGTTGAGCTCAAAAACTATGAGATGTATGGTGTCATGTTGGAACTACGATTCAACATGAACATCTTTCTGAAGAAATATTCAGAATTGATGGGTAAACCAAACTTGGTATGTTCCCCTATTCAACTCGATATTTCCAATCAATACATAATCCATCTTATTGGGAGGCTAGAGAAAGTGGAAGTGAAAATTGAGGGGGTAACTACTAAATCCTATTTTGACGTGATTGATATTATGGATGTCTTAGACCGTTATCCATATGTACTTTTCATTGACCGGGCATTTGATAACAATGCAGTGTTGAACCTACAGAAGTGGTAGATGTTCTTCAAGATAGATATCATTCATATTATTACATCGTTAGATCCAAATGAGAGAAACAAATATAATGAGCCTATGAATGAGGATGTGCAAAGCTCTATCATCAAACAGATATATAATATCATAGGGCACATGGATGATTATGTCAATCCAACATCGGATGTAAAACTGAGTTGGAGGAGTGTTCGCTCATATGACACATATTCAGAGGATGCTATGGAAATATGGAAGAATAATTTGTATGAGGTATCAACCATGAGATGAGTATGAATCACTAAGGCGATGTGTTGGATTGGATCAAAGTTATGTGAGCTAACAAGGTTTGATGATATATGCATAGTAGACACATTTTGGGCATAGATGGAAGGGTTCGTGCCTGATTTCCAAAGGATTCAATCCATGTATGTAGTAGTAAAAGGGACACACGCTTCTGGGAGATGCATAATGTAGTTATACCAGAATGGGCACAAGTAGTAGTATACATAGAATTTGGGTTTTAGTCCATGAAAAAAATTGAATTGATGAACTAGCACAAGGGTACTAATGATCCCTAGGAACTTATAATTTACTGTGAAATATGTTGGATGACCAAGGATATTCCTAGAATGCAAGGCGTTCTGAAGGGACCAAGGACACTACACAAACTATTGACTATGCAAACTACAAGTCGGTGGAAAACTTCAACCCACAACATAAGTAGTGTGTGTAGAGGTCGAAACCATGCCAAGGTTGGTACATTTGTCCAATTATCAGGGTGAGAACAAGAGAACCTGAAGAATAGACATGGCAGGGGCTGATGAATTGAATTCAACTGAATATGCATCATGGCTTGCCAGGGTATTATGCCTAGGGATGATACACCCTATGTGGGATGAGAGTGCATGGTAGATAGGCACTGCACAAAATTAAAATAGGACTTAGGTAGATTAGACATAACCAGTGTAATAAGTAGGAAGATTAGATAGGTTGGTATAATAAATAAGGACGAGACAAGTCGTACCAAAACAAGGATTTAGAATATTCACGGGAGATGTGCTAGAATAAAAACCAAAGGATGAAACAATGAAACATGATAGCTCACTACCAAGACGCATGTTCATACAGTAGTGGAGAGGTAGGTAATTAACACTAGGATAGGTGGTGACAACCTAGAGAATGGGAATAAATTATGGAAATAATTCCCCATTGAACACAAAAGTTATGGTATTAAAGGACACTATTGACAATGGGTATAGACCTCAAGGGACAAATAAACAACTAAGTACCATGGGGGGGAGGGATTCACCCACTAATATTTAATGTTCAAAGTCCACACTTAACCTCATTATTTTCTCAAAGTAAGCCAAGTATACAACAAAAGAGTCAAGTGCAGAACGCCCAGCTCACTAAGAACATTATAAGTGAAAAGGATTAATGCCATATACATAGTACAAGTATCCCTTCAGAGACATAATGACCATAGTGACTCCGGAACAAAGCTCCTGAGAAGAAGTAAATTGTAAAAGAACCCATATGTGCTACTCATTGAACAAGAATAGTGGCCTCCCCAAGTATGAAAGAAGGTCTAAGCGAAAAAGGAGCAGTTCATTTCCCCACTTGAGCTACCACATTTTGAATGACAAGATGTCATGACAACAATCACCAACAAATTCTGGAAGATTGCAGTGGCCCACACTGAACAACAGAGCCTCTCAAGCATCACGCTTGATACAATGGAAAAATCCCAACTACACTACCAAAAAATGTTGGATGCACAAGTAGCGATAACCCCAATTATGACGATCAAATCAGGTGATGTCGACAATTTTTGCAAGAATATTGAGGAACTGAAACAATATTTTGATGAGATTGATGGTTATTTCAAAGAATTCATCTAGGAACACATTAAAACACTGCTATCAGTTGACTTTGTCACACTGCAAACAACTTTGTTGGCTTGAACACTCGCTAAATAATAGTGTTAGGGGATTGTTGGCACCTAAGGTTTGGCATAGGTTGTATGCGTGCTCAGGAATATGAACTACATGGATCCAAGTTTCAAGGACTACACCAATACAATAATTTACTGCACATGCTAACCCATTTTTTACTACATGCAAGGACTTAAATAAATCACATGTAGGACAGAGCCAAAAATATCTTCAAGAATCATTGTAATTGTTTATGTAACAGCCTGACTAGTCATGGTTAGGGTTATGGATGAGGTGGAAAGTTTTTTATGAATTTCATGCTTCATGGAAGATATGGGGGAATGCATGTGTATATCTAAGGGTTGGGATTTTGAGAGAGTTCCTTGTTATGTGAGAGATAGATGAGCGATAGGTCAAGTTATGTTTAGTTTTCACTTCTTATTTATGTCTTATTTTCTTATGTATGAGAGAGAAAGTAGATCGAGATCTAAGAATATGGCTCATCTTTGTTTGTTAAATGTTAATGCATCTTCATTAGGCTACACCCAATTGTCTCTCACTGTTTTGAATGAATATAACATGATCTCATTTTGTCTTTGCATCTAATGAGTTAAGACTTGAATGTATGCCTATTTTATATTATTCTGTGTAGTATCTTGTGGTAGTTATAAATGGTAGTTGAATGACTAGTTCATGAAGGTTTCCTATATGTTTTATTCCTTCACACCCTTTAAAATACTAATGACATTGGTGATTCTCATGGTGTCTTGGGTGAGAACTTATTCAGTCCTTGAATATTGAATATGTCAACACCTATGGAGTTTTTTTGGTAAATCTTATTGAACCTAGGGTCTGAAACACCCCAGTTGAGAGAAAAAAAATATTTTTGGCTAGATTCCAAAGATGACACATGAGACAAATTCATGTTTATAAGTTCAACCAACACTCACAAGCTACACCTCAAGAACTCTCCTACTCATAGAATTTGGATTGCAAAGAAAAGAAAAGAAAAGAAGAACAATAGTAATTTCTAGAGTAATCAACTCGTAATACATCACAAATGCATCCATAGAGTCCTCACAAAGTTGATAAATGTGACCTCCAAAAAATAAGTGTAAGAAACTACATGTTCATGAAGGGGATTTAATTCTCTTTTACTTTCCTTCTTCGATAAGCACTTTTCCCTTCAATGCAAGTTCATCGACCTTACTATTGAGGTTAATATGTATTTCATGGAGGTGGGCTTGGCATGGATCCTCTTGATTTATCCTTACAATTCCCATTTTATTGGTAACCAGTTCATTTGATTGTATATCCACATAGGAATATGGTGTCTCGCTGGCCTGATAGTAGTCTATGGATTAAAGCTTGCTTATCACTAGTGTTTGAGATCTATTGACTAACCTACTCAACTGAATATCTTGTGGAGTTGTTTGATAATTCATATAACATCTTATCATTATAGAGTCCCTAACCAATCTAAGCTACTTCATCAATATTTTCTTAATAATCATTATCCCTTGAATCATTAACAATGCATGTGATGGATTGTTGGTGGCCTCACCTAATCCACAAGTGAAATTAATTTATTGTTTTCCTTAATTTTTTTATAAACATTATTCACTATGAAAATGTGAAATGGTTGTCACATTATTCATCTCATAACTATATTTTTTTTTGGCTAAAAGACTCCCACCTTATACAACTTTAGCATTTCTATGTGTCTCTCAATATTTTTCCACCCTTGCAAAGTAATTTTACCGTGTTCTTATAGATCTAGTTGGAAATGCAGAACAAAGAGTGAAAATTGAACAAATATTACATTTATATGGTGGAACTCCAAGAGATTCCATATAAAGAATACCAACATTCGCATTTGATCCACCTCATTCGCATTTGATCCACCTACTAAAGGAAACAATATTTCCATCATATAAAATTATACATAACATTTATAAAACCAAAAACTTTGTACTTCAAACTTGGCATTAATACAATTGGCATTTTGGATGGTCGAGAGCATGTCAATAGAGAGTACCTCATAGAAATATTTCTTACAGTACAGATAAAGTGTTTTATTTTAAGCTATAAATATTTTTGTATTAAGTAATTTTGGATGTATCAATCTTTATATATATATATATATATATATATATATATATATATATATATATATATATGAATGATTGAATGAATTAAATAAATTATGAGATAGATCTATTTATTCTAAATGGTTTTGTAAGTTCATTTTTTTTTATCATGTTAATTATGAACAAGTTTTTTAGGACAGTTTCTAGTTTTCGAGAAGAGTGAGACTTTTTATAACTCCTTGGTTCCTAGAATTTGGTCCAATAATTATTTCGGTTACATGAATTTCAGTTTGGGTTCATCTCCCTAATTTTCCTTTACATTTCTAATATATCTTAGTTATGAAGGATATTATGCTAGGGTATTTACACACTTAGGATTTAGTTAAGTTCAACTTGATCTAATATGTTTTTAGGTAAAAGTGTGTTTATTTAGTATGCATTTGTAGTTATGTAATCTGATGGTCACAATATTTTCTAGATATAGAGTGATCTGACAACTCATATTCTCCTTGATATTAATGACTATATTGATCTATGGCTTAACACTTGATTGGTCCATGATCTCTATTTAAAGAGCATCAATGCTTATTTGATGATGACCAATTGCGAGAAATTCTCTTGTAAAATGTTTTTCTTTTTCATTAATATATTGCCTCAAGTGGTCATGTTGGCTGCAACCGTGAACTGTTTTCCTCTTTGAGGGTTTTAACCACATAAAAACATCAATGTATTGATATTTGATCTTGTTGTGTGAGTGGTTACTAAATGTGTTCATCCTTTGTGGGAATACCCTGTTTTGTCAAACATATTAGGAAAACTTTAGCTAGTTACATAAAAAAATATATTTTAAGAGCTTGGTATAACAATATTATGCTCATATTCTCACCTTTGTTTTAAGATTGACCTATGTGAGAGTATTTCTAAGAAAATGATTCTCAAATAGAAAAAATATAGATAGGATCAACTCTTGGATTATGCAAATACAAGGATCAAATCTTCCTCTTGATGTTTCCCATGGATGTTTTTGTCTTGTATTGCTTCCCAGAGTGCAGGTATGTTCCTCATTACTGTGAGGATTAACTCTTCTTAAGATGCAAAGATGTTTCCAACTACTGTTAGGATTTGAGATATTTCTTGGAGTATCATCTACTCTGATCAACAAATTCTTGAAGATGCTTGAATTATTCTTGTTGGTTTATAGTCCCTATCTTGCACATGAATTAATGCATGGGGGGTTCTTATAAAACCCAAAAATAATTTGAAATTTTCAACTTTCTGAATGAAATCTACAAAAATGAAACACACTACACATTGAATACCTCATTCCTCTAAGACCTTGATGTCACCATGTTATCATTTAACATGAGCTAGTCTTTTATGCATTCTACTTAACATGACTTTAAATGGTTGAAGAGAGATTCACTCCAACTCTACTTATAGTGATTTTTCAGGTTCTTACCTCTCATCTTAATGTCTCTCTTCCCATGTATTCTACCTATATGCATTTAAATGATAAAAGGAAAATTAATTCATTTTTGCACTTCCCCGACAACAACACAAAAAATGTCAATTTGTTCAATAGGTGAACTCTACTGCATTAAAGTATCAACCTGGGCATCGTAAATTGATGAAGCAAAATGAAAAATGTATGGATTACTTAGATTCCAATCTATCCCTAAATGACTAATATGAAAAAAGGAAAAATATTCACTACCTCAGTTGCAGAAATAGAGTGAATGTACAGACTTAATAAAACACATAAAAATGATTATAAATACTTTAAATTATTAAATTAATGGATTGATAACAATAATTTAATTACAGGATTCAATCATATTTTTTAATAAATATATTATATAATTCAATATGATACAATCTTCATTTGGCCAATAATCTTTGTACAATAGTATTTCTGTGAACATGCCTAAAATAGAAATGTAAATGATGAATTGAATAAACAACAAACTGGAATTTAAAATGAAATCTATAGCATAAATAAAGAACTGAATTGAAATCTAATTAAGAAATAATACCCTTACATAGTGGGCCTTCCTAGTTTAGGTTTCGCTGCAAAAGTGCTATAGAATTAACTTAACTTAGCACTCAAAGAATATAGAAATAGAGATGGAAATCAATAGTATTTTATTTCTATGTATAATTGTGTTACATAAGTGCCAAAATAATAACATTACATCCTTCCTCCATATCCCCTTGTAAGATATAGGTTGTGGTTTATATAACATTACAATTATCCCTTTAGATCCAAATCCTATGGATCTGTAAAACAGATCAACTACAAAAAACAACATGTATCTTTGCAAATATGATCTTATGGTAATTGCGGATGGATAAGAAAATTTCAATGACCCACATGGAGAGAATTTTTTGATAGATATGCATGAAATTATCACACTTGATTTTCTATCAAATCATGGATGATTTGGCGTGGATTGACACTTTGGAAAAAGCAATCCACATAAAAAATCTAGAAAATTTAGTTATGAGGAAGCAAGGATATCTCCTAGATCCTTCACATTTTGAGGAAACCATTTGTGAAGAAGCCATATGGCCTCATCCTACACAAAACCCATGTGGCCTATTTTCAATATCCACCTTCATATGATTTCCATTTACCTCGAAAATCTGTCTCTCAGTTTTGGCATGGGTAGGTTTGATTTCTCCCTTGCTCCATGCTAGAAGATCCATATATCAAATGGACAGGTGGATGAACTTTTTGGACCTATTTTATGCTTCCCATATGTCATGGTTCTCTTCCATGTTGACCGCAACACTGTATATGGACAAATCAACTACGAAAACACATTTGAGTAATGGCAACACAACTATAAATATGAGTTGTTATGTAGCTACTTATTAAAATAATGATTAATTAAATCAATTGTGCATTAAGAAATATGGAACACACATAAGAATAATTTTTTTTACCTCTAACCATCTTCAATGCATAGATTCTATAATTGAGCATGTTTAAGTGGAAAAAATGAGAAAAGTGTAATGTAATCAAGGCATAGGTATAGTTTGTGAATGGAAGTATAGGATAGAACTATGACAAAATGAGTCAATTTTGAGGACTCAACACTTGGTATTGTCCCTCTGAACTATGTATCTACACAACTTGAGAGTACTCTGATTATCATACCATATAATTGTCGGACGATGAAAATGAACTCCCAACTCTGTAAGAAAGTGTTACAACCAAATAGCCTGAGTAGTAACATTCAATGCACCCCTATACTCCACCTCTGCTGATGATAAATAAATTGTTGATTTCTACTTACTTGACCAACAGATTAGTCATGATCCAAGTTAGATGACATATTCTGAAGTGGACTTGCAATAAATGCTATCACCTGGCCAATCTTATTTTATGTAACCAACAAGATCTAAGGAATATCCTACTGCATAGTGTATACAAAAGCTGGTAATCCCCTTGACATATTTGAGAATCCTCTTTGTTTTCATACAATGAATCTCATGAGGCTCTTACATATACCTAGAAAATGATCCAACTTCATAATAGATTTATGTTTGAGAGTGTGTAAGGTAGAGAAGACTCCACACCGATTTTTGATATCTATTACAATCAACCAAAGGTAATGCACCGACATCCTCTAGTCTAACCCTTGACTAAAAGGATGTTGGAGTTGTCTTGCAATTTTTCATATGACCTGTCAAGTATATCTCTGACATACTTGGACTGAGACATATTGATTCTTGAATCATTTTGGTTGATTTTAAGACAAAGAAAGTAATGTAATAGTCCCATATCTGTCATAGAAAACATTTCATGAAAAGCGGTCTTCACTACAACAATGGACGAGGCTAAGCTCCCTGTGATGAATAAGTCATCTACATATAGAAATATCAATAGATTGGAATCTATGTTCCTCATCATATACATATTAGGATCCAATCTACATCTACGAAAACCTCTAGAGAGAAGATAAGAGTCCATTTTAACATACCATGTTGAAGGTGCTTGCTTGAGTCCATACAGTGACTTTCTCAACTAAGGAAAATTTTAGGGGCTAAATTTTTCCCATGGGCTAATTTTCCATGCTTTTTCCCAAAACAAGATTCACCATTCTAAAAATTATTCACCCAAATTCTATAGGAAAAAATTATTTTACCTTAAAAATAGCCAAACTTTTATAAAAACTATATAAAATCCTTAGAAATTTGAATATTTTAATAAAAATATTGGTAAACATTTATAGTTTACATATAAAGGACCAGTAATATTCACCAAGGTTTCTACATTTCAAAATAAATTTCCATCCTTAAAATTATCCATGTTCTCAACCTTCAAGATAATTATGGATCCTGAGCATATCCCTATGACTACTCCATATACATATCCTCACTAATATCTCCATGCAAGAATGCATTCTTCACATACTTATGGTGTACCTCCCACTTTCTAGTTGTTGCAATAGCTAGAGCTAACCGAATGGAATCAATCTTGGCAACTGGTGCAAAAGTCTCCTCATAGTAAATGCCTTGTACGTGTGAGAAATATTTATCTACTAACCAAGATTTATACTTTGTAGTGTATCCATCAAAATCCATCCTTTTCTTGAAAATCCACTTGCATCTAACAAGATTCATGTTGGAAGGTAGACGAACCAAGTCCCATGCATTGTTCTCCATCAAGGAATTGTACTCTTCTTTCATAGCTTCCTCCCAACGGAAGTTACCTTTAGCCTCTGCATAAGACTGAGGTTCTAATCGAAGTAACATATAACAATAAATAGGAAACAAAGGATCCATGGTAGTAATATCTTGAAGAGGCTCCACAAACTGAGATCTCGTTCTTTGTGGATTGAACGAATCACCCACTAGATCACCTATTACCTGAAGAGTTTTTTGTTTCCATCGTGGTAGATGCTAGAGACTTGAAAATTATTGTTTCTGATAAAAAATATTAGAGATATCAGATTCAAATATATGAACATAAATATTAATGGAATAAATCTCATGAATTTCTGAAACTAGTGGTTGTGGAGATGGAGGTGTGGACTACTCCAGAAGTACCTTTGAAGTACCATATTTAAAATTAACAGCTTTAAATTAATAATGTATTTGTAGTGTTTAATAACATGTATCCCTTCACTTCCTCTATATATCCAAGAAAAAATCACTTCTTACTCTGAGATTCCATAGCTTTCCTCCTATTGTATGGGATCCTAGACCATGCACGAGAACCAAAAATTCTAAAGGGGTTACTTTCAGTTTCTTTCTACTCAAAGCCTCATATGGAGTGACTCCCTCGACTCATTTATTAAGATCTATATTTTTAATGCAGTTTTAATAGTTGATAGCTTCATCCCATAAATTTGGAGGTAGTGCTCTATCGTGCAACATACAATTAGCCATCTCTTTCAATATCTTATTCTTTCTCTCTCCTACATGTTGGTCACTATAATTGCTTATTTAATTTAAACAATCAAGTGCTACATAAATTGTCAACCCATGGAAGTCTATTTATTTCAAAGGTAACCACGCACTATATATGCTCAATTTCAAAAGCAACCTAGAGTTGTAGTAAAGGAAACTATATTAATCACACTTGCCTTGAATGAACTGAAGTTCTAACTTGAATTACAGAAAAG
>ML832036.1:0-11106 GCA_009831015.1 Picea engelmannii | reverse complement strand
TCTTCATGGGGGCTACCCCTCTAGGAATATCACCAATAGGAAATCCTAATGTAGAGAAAGAGTTTTCATCATTTACCTCTCCTTCAGGACCTGCCTGTTCTTCGTGATGCAATTCTTCATTGTACTCATCCATGGTTTCTTCTATCTGCTCCCTTGTTGCGCTTTCTCTATCCTCAATGTTTCTTGTTGGTTTATGGATTGTCTCAGGACTCCAAAATTCTTTCCATGTTTCAAAGTTTTCTTGAAATGAAGGCTGGGATTTTTGTTTCCGAATGTTTGGTCGTTGAGCAGCAGATTCATACTTTGATATAATCTCATCAATGTAAGTCTTTCTTCCTCCTCCTCTTCCTCTACCCTTGCCACCTATAGGGTCGGTATATTTGGGGTCTCTGCGTCCTCTCATGCAATCTTTGTATATGAAAAATCATAAGTGCTTTTGAAATCTAAAATTACCTTCCCCGGCAACGACGCCAAAATGTTGGTCACTATAACTGCTGATTTAATTTAAACAATCAAGTGCTACATAAATTGTCAACCCAGGGAAGTCTATTTATTTCAAAGGTAACCATGCACTATATATGCTCAATTTCAAAAGCAACCTAGAGTTGTAGTAAAGGAAACTATATTAATCACACTTGCCTTGAATGAACTGAAGTTCTAACTTGAATTACAGAAAAGCAATCTACCTATTGCAGAGCTCAAAGTTTAAAGAAATGATTAATTGAAGAATCTTGGATTACATTAAAATAACACAAGATACTGCAACAGAAAAGACCAACTATTGTGTAACCAGAGAACAGGACCCTATTCCCAAAGCAGGAATCTTCAACACCTGTTTCTGATCATCTCACTTCATGAACTTATTGCTTAACTGAAATAATGCACACTGAAGGTTGTCTATCTCCTAATAGAGAACAAGACCCTAATTCCTTCCCAAAGCAGGAACCTTCAGCACCAGTCTCTGATTAGCACACTTATGGAAATAATTGAAGGCTAACTAATTCTAATAGAGAATAGGACTTTATTTCCTTCCCAAAGTAGGAACCTTCAACACCAGTCTCTGATTAGCACACTTATGGAAATAATTGAATGCTAACTAATTCTAATAGAGAACAAGACGCTATTTCCTTCCCAAAGAAGGAACCTTCAGCACCAGTCTCTGATTAGCACACTTATGGAAATAATTGAAGGCTAACTAATTCTAACAGAGAACAGGACCCTATTTCCTTCCCAAAGTAGGAACCTTCAGCACCAGTCTCTGATTAGCAAGCTTTCATAAATTCATCACACAAGATTGCTAACTAAAATGATTAACAGTTACAAAAGAATGAACTACGTGAAAACAATATAACGTTCAGTAAAACAGAGTTCTTAACAAGACAGAGTTCAGTAGTGTTTCAACAAATCAGAATTCATTAAAGTAGTGTTTCAGCAAGACAGAAATTAATCAAGGCATAAATAGAGATCACACTAACACACTATAAAACTAATGGGTGAATCTTGTGAAGAAGGTGGACCCTCCCTTCTCACAAGATTCCCTTGGAACGAAGAGGCTAGAAAAGGATGCTCAAAACAGTCTTTTATTCATCTATCAATATATCATATTACAATCTGAAATTGAAGTACGTCCTTCTCTGTAAACCCTTCTTAGTACCAAAAACTAGAGATCCTCTCGAATGATGATTTCCTCTTATTTAAAGAGGGAATCCCTTCGATACAATTGATAAAAAATTACAGGTGTATATCTGAGTCCTATTCTTAGTCAGATTGACTTTCTAAACTGGAATAGGATATCCTAGTCTCCTACAACAGAATGCTATTATGAGTGTTGAGTGAGGTGTTGTTGTTACGACTGGAGTAATAGCTCTTTCTTGTTACTGTTTTTGTATGTTGTTTCGGTATCGCAAATCATGGGTTGTTTCAGCCATGGGATTTGTGTTCTGATTGTTTCAACACTTCTCAGGCAACAACGATGGTTGGTGCTTGGCTCACGGTGCAACTGTTGTAGTCCTATTGACCACAGACTGTGTAACGGGTTCCTCTGTGTTTCAGCATCGTGACCATGGACTGTTGACCATGGACTGTGTAACAGCTTCTGTGTTTCAGCATCATCGACCATGGACTGTGTAACAACTTCTGTGAGTTGTTGTTTCAGCAACAGGCCTCAAATGCTAATCTGCAGTTTGAACTGTTTCAACACTTATACATTTCTAATCAATGGTTAAGTACGATAGTGATGTGAAATTACATGCAAAACAGATTAAACATATAGTAAAGAGAAGAGACATTGTATACCTTTGGAAAGATAGGATAAAGTGATAATATGAGTTTAAATGTGAGTGAACAAGAGTGTAATGGTAGCAAAAAGTATGGGCAAAAAGGTACATTGTGTGGTCCTAACACTACCCCATTCTAATGTGGAGTATATGGAATTGTGTGTTGCAACTCTATACCTTATTCTAAACAAATATTCTCAACATACTTATTCACATACTCTCCTCCATTATCTATACGAAGCTTCTTAATCCTCTTCCTTGTTTGGTTCTCAAGTAGATTCTTGAAATATTTAAAACACTCAAAGACCTCAAATTTTAATTTGAGAAAGTACACCCATGTATATTTTGAAAATCATGAATGAAAGTAAGAACATAATTATATTTAGTGATATATGGGAGTGGGAAAGGACATGTAATGTCACTGTGAACCAACTCTAGAAGCAATAATTCCCTACATGGTTTACCTATGTTGAACTTCTCCTCAATATGTTTCCCTAATATGCATCTCTAGAAAAATCCATGTACATATTGAATGTGGGGTAATCCATCTACCATTCCACCTTTACTAAGTTGATCTAAATATTTAAAATTTAGATTCCCAAACCTCTCATGCCATGAATTGGACTGTTCATTATCATGTGATAGAAGAGATATGTAATCAGATTTATGAGTAAAGTGAGAGACGGTGTACAACCTGGAATGGTGATTAACCTCACCAACACCAATTTTTGAACTATTTGACAAGTCGTAAATAATTACTGAGTCTAGAGTGAACTCCAATTTATTTCCTAAACTTGAATGAGCGATTTTATATATGGAGAGGAGAGTCACTAAAATCTTGAGAACATGAAGTACATCCTAAAAGAATCCATCTTCTAGATCAACTCTACCCCTACTGTACACCTCAATAGGAGAGAATCATCTCCCATGAAGACCGATGGTATAAAACACGTCTCCACTTATGAGAAAATTCTATCTAATGATGCCATGTGATGGGTAGCCCTCGAAACAAACACCAAAGAATTAGGATAATATGAAATAGCAAGTAATGCATGACCTTTTCCTATTTCTGATGATGGATTGTCCAATGGATTCTTCCTTGCATTATCCAGAATAAAATCCTCGAGTTGATGTCAGTCAAATGATTTTTTCCATGAGATCTATCATATTTTTATACAAGAACTCTCTTTATGGAATCCAATATTATAGTAGGAATTCTTGGTATAATTTCTCCTTATTTCTCTTTGATTCTTTGGAACTCAAATTATCATCTCTAGACTTTTTTACCTTAATTATTGTTCTCTTGGTCCTTCTTACCCTTGTTATTCTGCTTATTCTTCTTTGAAATTCCTTGATTTGTAAATGCATGGGGCTTGGAAATGTTAAGTGCTCCTATCTGGATGATCTTTGTCTGCTCATGTATAAGTGACTCCATGAACTCATATAGGAATGGAATCTACCATGTACACCCCCTAGCTAACCTGGTAGTATGAAAAGAAGAAATGTATATAGAATACTCTGGTCAGAGTTTGGTTAGAATCGAAAAGATTAATTGTTTATATTTATTATCAGTTCCACAAGCCCTAACATGAGAAAGTATAGTTTTAAACTTACAAAAGTAGTTTTGTAGGGTCTTGAAATATTTTGGATTCAATGCATGTAGTTCATTCTCCAACTAATGACCACTTAGGTTGTCTTACTTTCCCAACAAATCCTTCAACTTTTTCTAAACATCATTATGAGTCTTGCAAGTATCGACATGGAAGAGGATATATGGAGAGATGTGAAAGAACAATATATTGTAGGATTCATCCATTCTATTGAAGTATTTTATTTATATATCACTAAATTAGACTTGACCTAAGTCTCGATGGTGACCCTATACAAACCCTTATTTCAAAGTAGAAGCTCTATCTTGGGATTCCACTCAAAGTAGTTGAAGGGTGTCAAGATCACTAAAGAAGATGATTAATCGATAGTTCTCTGTGGGATGTATAATATGATATATAAAACTTCAATAAAAGTGAATATTCACTCACAATAATGTCTCTAATGCCATGTAGGATTAAACCACACTACAAGATCTAATTGTGAGTAGGAGATACTACACTAGCTAATTGCAAAAGAAAGAAAGGAGAGACAAAAATAGAATCAATATTCACACATAAGATACTAAGAAACCAACTTGAATCACATTGTATTAATCATTTATAACAAGTACAATATATAGGAATGTCCAGAAGAGGAGGAATGCACACTAGGTTGGGGTTTCCATATGTGTGCTTAAATAACAAAAGAGACCACTCGCACTAAAATTAGTTAACTAAAGTCAAAAGTTGCTAATAATAATAAAAGGTCAAAGATGTAGGTGTGAACTCAGTGAGAACTCTACATGAAGTCAATGTGCATTCCGTAATAGAAAAACTCTCCTAGAATAATACTAGATTTTAAGAATGGAACTAAAGTCCTAATTGAGAGAGAATTTCATAAATATGGAAAGTCACTAAAAATAGGTAAATAAGTGAAATGGGTTATGTACAAGAATAAGATGGGTAATGTGTAGTTCCTTGGGAGAATACTATTCTCAATCAAGTGCGCTCTCTATCCATTAAATAGAAATTATATCCTAAAATAAAGGAATGAAATGCACTTCCCATAAAAAATAGGAATTTTCCTAATGGTGGTTTATGAGCCCATGGTTTTGGAAACCCATGGTATTTTCCCATGGTATTACATATAGGCATCCACGAGATAAAAAAAGACTTGCTATAAATAGACATTTTATAAATAGAAGTCCTCCTAAATAGTAGGAAAAATGGAAAAAATGAGTATGTCACTTAGTATGTAGTTGAGCATGTATCCCAACAACCTAAGGTTTTGAAGAGGTTGTGCATGCACTGCAAGTCAACAATGAACACATGCTCGAGAATATGCATGGTGTGGCACCAAGTTTCAACATCTGCACCAAGACAAGAATTTACTATGCATGGAAACCCATTTTGTACTCCATGAAAGGACTTAAAGAAACTGCATACATGACAGATCTGAAAATATCTTCAAGAATCACTCTAACTATTTGTGTAACAACCCAACTAGTCATGGTCGAGGTTATGGATTATATGGCAAGTTTGTTATGATTTCCATGTTCCATGGAAGATATGGGGGGGTGTAGGCATATATGTAAGGGTTGGGAAGTTTAGAGATTTCATTGTTATGTGAGATGTAGATGAGCTGGATAGCTTGAGTTATGCTTAGTTTTCACTTCTTGTTTATGTATGGTTTTTTTATGTATGAGAGAGAAAGTAAATAAATATCTGAGAAGATAGCTCATCTTTTTTTGTTGAATTCTAGTTCCCCTTGAGTAGGATATAGCCTGATTGTCTCTCACTATTTTCAATGAATAGAAAAAATGAATATAGCATGAACTCATTTTATATCTGTATCTAATGAGTTATGACTTGAATGTATGCATATTTTATATTATTCTATGAAATATCATGTGTTAGTTATGAATGGTTGAATGAATATTCATGAAGGTTTCCTGTATGTTTTATTCCTTCACATCGTTCACATGAATGATGGTCTCTCTGATTCTCATGGTGTCTTGGGTGAGACCTTCCTCATTCATTGAAGATTGAATATGTCAGTGCCTATGGGGTTTTGTTGGTAAATATTATTGAACATAGGGTGTAATATTCCATATATAAAAAGTATGCAGAACAGAAACAAAATGCTAGAAATGGAAGACAAATAACAACACCACAATAACACTGAAATGATATCAAAATAACACCAAAAAGAGTACTTTGATTCTGATATAAATGTTCATGGGCCTCTTCGAGGGGGAAACCTTTAGTCTATCAGAGCTATATTACAATAATATCCAAGCTAGGGTTCTCATACCCTCGATTCCTATTTATACTAAATATGTATATCAAAAGAACAATCTAGAGTAAGATCCTTCCAGAAGCGGAAGCTTCTATTAGGTATTATTACATTAGACTTATTCTAATTTATTGCAAGGCCTTATTAATATTGACCTTTATTACATATGAATATATTGTTCTACATACATGATGGGTTAGGTCCCTAACATGTCCACCCCCTTAAAAACAACCTTTTCCTCAAGGCTTGAGATGTGGAAATTTTTGTAGAATGGTAGGTTGTTCCCAAGTGGCATCTATTGGAGTTGTATCTTTCCACTCAAATAACACTTCCTTGATGGTTCACTGACATAGGTGATGCTCACGCTAGTCCAAAACTGCTTGTGGTTGTAGCCAAATGGATCCTCTTTGTCAAGAAGGTTGGTTTGAGTTTGGAACTTAGTTCCAATAAACTTCTTTAAGCATGAAACATGAAAAATAGGATGTATCTTAGAATGACTGGGAAAAGTTGACTGATAGGCCATCTGTCCCACACGCTTGAGAACGAGATAAGGACCATAAAATTTGGGCGCCAACTTCTCACAATGGTCGGCCTTGAGGGAATTTTTCTTGTAAGGTTGCAGTCAAAGAAACACCTGATCCCCTTCTGTAAACTAACATTTAGAGCGACCTTGATATACTTGTTGCTTCATGTGATTCTGGGCCATGACCAAATTCTCTTTGAGGGTATAGAGAATAGACTCTCGAACTGTAAGCATTTGGTCAACCTCCTGGACCTTCGAGACACCTGGTAAATATGAGAGAACTGAAGGTGGATTTTTTCGATATACCACTTCAAAATGAGTCATGTGGGTAGCTGTATGGTATGAAATGTTGTACCACCATTCAGCTAGGGGTAACCATTTAGCTCACTGATTTTTCTTTTCCGATACAAAACACCTCAAATATGTTTCCAAACACTTGTTGAAAACTTCAGTTTGACCATCATTTTGGGGATGATAAGTTGTGCTGAGATGCAATTGGGTGCCTTGAAGCTTGAGCAGTTCTTGCCAAAAATTGTTGGTGAAAGTTGGGTTGCAATCAGAAACAATAGAATGCGACATGCCATGAATCTTGAAGACCTGATCTATGAAAAGTTGAGCCATAGTGGATGTTGTAAATGGGTTTTGAAGAGCACAGAAATGAGCATACTTGGAAAGGAAATCGACTACCACCATGATGACTGATTTATTTCCCGATTTAGATAATCCTGTAATAAAATCCATAGAGATATCCCTCCAAATAACAGGTGGAATCGAAAGCGGTTGTAGTGTGCCAAGAGATTTGATTGTTTCTCGCGTGTTGCATTGAGACACATCACATTCAGCTACAAAATTATGAACGTATTGTTTCATACCATCCCATAAAAAAGAACGTTTGACCCTGTCATAGGTTTTGGTAAACCTGGAGTGCCCAGTTGTGGGTGTAGCATGAAGCTCAGAAAGTACCGTGGATTTAAGTTTTGATTGTTTACTTAAATACAAACAGCCTTTGTATTGAAGCTCATAATGGAGCCAAGAGTACCCTGGGGGGATTGAATAATTGGACTGCAATTTTTGTATCAGATACAAACTTTTGGGATCATGTAGCCATTCGTGGAAAATGGCTTGGAGCTAATCTGGTACAATGAATGAGAGACAAAAAAGGGATCATTCATCTTCATATTTTCACGAAAGTGCATCTGCAACCACATTGTATTTGCCTTTCTTGTAAATGATCTCATAATCATATCCAAAGAGCTTAGTCACCCATTTTTGTTTCTCTGGGGAGGAAATGCATTGTTCCAGAAAATACTTGAGGCTTTGATGATCTGCCTTAATTTGGAAGCGTTGCCCCAATAGATAAGGGCACCATAGATCAACGACATGCAAAATAACCAACATTTCCTTTTCATAGATTGATTTGCCCAAATTTCATTCAGACGGTTATTTGCTGGTAAAGGCCAAAGTCCGACCCTATTGCATAAGGACAGTGCTAATTCCTTTCCATGAAGCATCACATTCCAGGACAAAGATCTTTGTGAAATCGGGAAGGGCTGAGACTAGAGTGGTGCACATGGCCATATTCAAGGTTTGAAAGGCCTGAGCAGCTACTGGAGTCCAAGTGAAAGAATTGTTTTTAAGGAGTGCAGTGAGAGGTGCTTCAATATTTCCATAATTCTTAACAAACTTGCGATAATAACCTACTAAGCCCAAAAATCCATGCAAGCTTTTGAGATTCTTTGGGTGAGGGTAGCCTTGCATAGCTTCAATATTTTTAAGATCCACCCTCTCATCGTCCTTGCCAACAAGATGACCTAAGTACTTGAATTCCGAGGTGCCAAAATCACATTTAGATTGTTTCTGAAAAAGTTGGTGTTGAGAGAGTAGATGGAGAACTTGATCCACATGAGAAATATGGTATTTCTAGTTTTTTCTATAGATGAGGATATCATCAAAGAAAACTAAGAAAAAATGATGGAGAAAAGGACGGAAGACATGGTTCATGAGGCTTTGGAAGGTGGAGGGGGCATTACACAAGCCAAAGGGCATGACCAAAAACTCATAGTGGCCCTCGTGAGTTCTAAAGGAAGTCTTAGGAATGTCTTCCTCTTTCATATGGATCTGGTGGTAGCCAGAATGAAGATCAAGTTTATTAAAGAATTGGGCACCACTCAATTCATCCAAGAGGTCATCAATGACAAGACTGGGAAATTTGTATTTAATGGTGAGTTTTTTGAGGGTGCAGAAGTCAGGACACATGCACCAAGAATCTTATTTCTTTAGGACCATGACCACATGAGAAGAGTAGGGGCTCATACTAGGGCAGATAATGCATGCGTTAAGTAGTTCTTGAACCATTTTCTCAATTTCATTTTTTTGGGAAAAGGGTTGGCGATAGGGATGAATATTGGGAGGAAGGTTTCCTGGTACAAGGGGAATGGAATGATCATGAACACCATGAGAAGGAGGGATTCTCTGGGGAGTGGAAAAGACCAGTTGATGTTTAGAAAGGATGGATTGGAGGTCTTGCAGCATAGAGGGTGTCTCATTTTATTATATGGCATGGAGTTGGGAAATAATGCCATAATGGCCTTTTTTGAGCATATTTTCCATGTGATGGGAACTAATGATCTCGGGTAAACCAAAGGTGATTCCTTGGAACTTATATTGTTGGCCCTCCTAGTCGAATTGCATGGTTAATTCATTAAAATCCATGAGAATGGGACCCAAATTCCTTAGCCAATCTGCACCCAACACAATGTCACAACCACCCATGTAGATAAAAAACATATGAGATTTCATATGGTAGTCACCAATTTGGAGACGCACATTTTAACAACACCCTCCACACTTCATGGAGCCTCCATTGGTAATCATGATTTGGAAATTATTGACGGCATGGATATAGCAATGGGTTTTTTGGGAAATGCAGTGATGAATAAAATTATGGGTGCTTCCACTATCAAAAAGAATGATGACCTTCCTATGCTTGATGTAACCAATTATCTTGAGGGTTTGGCGGGTAGAGAAGCCAGTGAGAGCATTTAGGGAAATGACCAGTTCTACTTTGGGAGGGTCTGAGGGAGGGGTTATGTCAGTGGGTTCAGGTGACTCAGACACAAGGGGAGTTTCAACATCCTCTTCTGAAATATCCTTCAAGACGACCATAAAAATATATTTTTCCTTACACTTGTGGCCTAGAAAATATTTTTCATCACAATTATAACAAATTCCTTTGAGTTGGTGTTCATCCATTTCATCCCTGGTCAATTTTTGGATCTTTAGTGGAGTAGAAGGAGTAGTCGGATTTACTGGTTTAGTGTGAGGAATAAATGGGGCTTACCGGTTTTGAGAAGAGACAACATGTTCTTCTTCCTTATCTCTTTTAGTAGCCTCCACCCAACTCTGAGGCTGATCCATGAGGACATGGGAAAGAATCTCATCCTTGAGGCCACTGATAAAACATTCTCAGAAAAAATTATCACACATGCCCTTTGTACAAAAAGCCAATCTCTCAAAAGCAGTTATAAAGTATTCCATTGTTCCAAATTGTTTCAACTTTGTCAAATGGCCTAAATGGTTGGTGTTAGTGTCAAAGAGTTCATAAATCTCTGCCACAAATTGTGTCCAATCAATATACCCTTGACGAGAACTTTTTCTCCGTTTCCACCATTGCCAACATTCTTGATCTATATAGAGAACACCATACGGGAGTTTGGCCAAATCATTTTTAATGATGTACACAGAGAAATAATGTTCCATTTGAGTTACCCAACCAGTGGGATCTGAGCCATCAAATTTGGTCACATCCACCTATGAAAGGCGTAGGTCACGCTGGAATTGATGGGGCTGAAAATTATGGGAATGAGAGGAAGTTTCAGCTTTGGTATGCAAAGGTGGGTCAGATAAAGGGGGATCTGCAGGCACATGCATCTTGGTTCAGATCATCGAAACGAAATATTCAAGATGGTTAGTCATGTCTTGTTTGAGGTCTTCTTTGAGTTCGGTGACTGATGCAGTGATGGAGGACTGCATGTTTTGATTGATGGTGGCAATATTGGCATTGAGTTTTCTCACTTCTTGTTGGGTATCTGTGAAATTAGATTGCAAGGTATTGAAGCGAGCTTCCAAGTCTTGGATATGGTATGGGCCATGATAAAGAGTGAAATGAAAAGGGGTGGGTGGGGTCAAAAATTTTGTTGAAAAATTATAGGTATGAAAGTGATAAGGGAGAAGAGATAAATCCAATAGAATAGGTCTCAAATAATGGTGCAAAAAATTCCAAACTTCCTCATATCGATCTTAGGAAAGTGGTTGGTCTTCAACCCAAAGTTAGAGTTTCTCCATTCTTGATTCATCTTCCTTGTGTCCTCATCATGAATTTCATGGGATACATTTTCACTTTTAGGTGTCCTCTCTATTAGG
>ML832035.1:22290-33325 GCA_009831015.1 Picea engelmannii | reverse complement strand
TAGCCCCCAGGGTATGTGTTTATCCTAACCACACCCAACCCCCCGCAATCGACATGGGGTCGACACGTGTCTAGCATGACATCAACTGGCAGAAAAGGTAAAAGGTTTATACTTTTACTTTTAAATTATTTTTTCTCCAATTATAAAATGAAATGTATACATTTTAGACGTAAAAAGGGGTAAAGGTCAAATAGTTGTTTTATTTTGAGTTTGTAAAGAGTTCGAGCGCCTGATTGAGAGTTCCTGTGAAATTATCCATCATCATTCCAGTTTGATACTTGTACCAATCAACATGCTCCATGAGTAAACCTAAATCCTTTTTATTCTTTATGTTGTCATTTCTAAAATGAAATCATCTGAACCTACATAAAATAAGAAAGATACAAAATTCGTAGAGGAATATCTTGTAGACAAAGATAAGGATGTTTTCGATCTTGTCTTGTCTTTTGATCCTTATAAGTTATACCAACAACAAACCAGGGTTTTAGGTATTTGGTTGATCATTATTATGCATGGGAATCTGACCTCGCCAAATTTTTAGTACCCCGGGTATATCATTTCCCAGAGTTTGTAGTTTTGTGTGCTAAGAATTATGTCCCATCTAAGAGAGACATAATTTCCACAACTAGGTCAGTTCTCATTGAATTAACCACCTAGACTACTAATGAGATGATGAGATGGCCATTGAATCCCGATAGTGAACCACTAAATGAATTAGTAGCAACCAAATGTTTCAAAGAATTATAATCAAAAGAAAGGGTTACCTTGTTACAATCATATCTATGTACAAATATTGATGTTCCAGGTGATAATGTTGTCATTCAACCAAATCTCTTTCTTGAGACTTCTCGGAAAATTATTTCTATAATTTATATGATATTGGGGAAAAACTATGATTTGACAGTTGATGAGTTTATGTTAAGGGTTATGGTTTCAATTTTCCAATTTCAACCAAACCCATCACTAAATTTAATTATTCCCAATTTTTAGCAAATCAAATCCACTACCAACTTTCTAAATTTGAATCTCTTAGAAGCTTCAGATACTAGTCTTACCTGGTTCACCTTTTTGTATTTACACAAGCCTTTCATTTTATGCATCTAGGGATAAAGGTTGAAGATGATCTTGGTAAACCAAATTCAGTTACTCATTGGACATCTGTGATTATGAAGAAACATTTGAATGTTGAATTTCCATAGTATGTTGATCAGTTTATGTCTAAATCCTACTGAATCATACAAAGTCAAGTTCCTCCTAGAATCTTTCCTGAGTGAAAAAAACTATTATAGTTAAGCCCATAAAAAAGAGTGGGAGACATGTATATCTTTGAACATTATATCAAAATTAGGGTTTATAGTTGTCAACTTTCTCCCTTTCACTTGCTATTTTTCTTGACTCCAAGGATTTTTTCTCTTGAGTATGTTAGGAAAAGATTGAACTATGATGAAATTCACTTTTTGCCAAATAAATATAAGGTAACTTTTAAATTGAAGAAGGAGGCAATTCCTTTTATTGTCAACACCATATCAATATTGCAGGTGACAACAAATATGCTTTCAGCTAAGGGATTACAACAGGGAGAACCATGGAATTATGACCCTCATGGCATAATTTCATAAAAAAGAATCTCACATGGGTAGACTCCTTATCAACATCAGCAAAAAGAGCAACTGGATCTATGGGAAAATTAAGATATTTGGAAAGATGTGCAAAACATTCTATAGATCCATGGTAAACCATATGATCAGTCAACAAATTCCCCAATCACACAAATGCCACAACAATTTGAGGAGACATACAAAAGGAAAACTTTAGAGTCTACCTCAAATAATTCAGAAACAGGGGAATAAGGATCAACCAAAAAACATAAAGTAGAAGTTATTGAAGAAGAAGAATATCCAAACTTTCCAAAAGAAATAATGCCAAATAAAAAGGGCCATGTTGTGATTATAGAGGTAACATCTTCAAAAAATCTCAAAAGTGTGGGAAGTCAAAGTGAAACAGAATCAAGAATTATTTTTCAATCAAAGCCATTAGACCAACTTCAACAGTTCATGGAAATTATAAAGGTAGGTGCAAGCATTAAGAAGAGTATAATTCCTAAAGTCCATGACCATGACGCATATTAGACCAGAATGATCTCAGTTGTAGATTGTGAGAAAGGGAGGTTGAATATAGCAATCATGGAGCTAAAGGAGTAGAAGAAAGTAACAAACATATCCATTGATCTAAATGTTGTTAATCCTTTGGATAAATTTGACTTGAACAGATAAACTGTAGAAATGATTAAAAAATATGCCATGATAGTTATCTTGGAATGAATAAACTCCAAGCTATAAATGATAAGCTCATGACTCAGTTAAATAATGAAAAGTTAGATACCAGGACTAGACATATAAGAATGGAGGAGCCAGAACAATGGATAATAGAACTTAGAGATAATCCAAAAGATGAGGCATCCATTAGAGCACTGATAAAAAAAATGACAAAGAAATCCAAGTTATGAAGAAAAATCTTAGTATCCTAGGAATTGACCATGCACATACCCCAGAACTACAAGAAATCCAGGTAGAAAAAGATCAACTTGTGAATAAAATGATTGAGATGGGAGAACAGATGGAAATGTGAAATATTAAAAGGAGGATCTCTTTGGTTCAATAAACAAAGACAACAGATTCAACATCTAGACTATCAAGGGAATTATCATATTTGGACCTAAAATGTGTTGAAATTGAAAGATTAAAGAAAACAATCTCAAAGAAGAAAGAGGAAATCAAAGATAACGACAAAGTTATTGCAGAATATTAGAACTTGAAGGATAAGATGTTAACTCATATGGAATAGATGAAGACTAAAATGTCAGGTAAACCATATTTGATAGGAGCAAAGCATCTCATATGGGATGAAATGTTGAAATGTTGTTGATAGATAAAGCAAAATATGTAATCCATAAATCATTTCATGAATTAGGAACAAGACCACAAGTTGCCACTCAAATCATAAAGTTCCTAAATTCCAATTCTAGACATATATTATCAAGCAAAGGTGCTAATGATAGAAAAACAATGGTGATGGAAGCTGAAAGAATTTTCACAAAGAGGAATCTAATACAACAAGCTCAAAATGAATGCATAGCATTGAAAATAAATGTGGAATATTTTTATGACAAATTTGAAAATTTAGTGAAGATGGGGTTACCTTCATCTTGGGATAAACATGACAAGTTACTGTCATATGAAAACTACAAAAAGATCTTGTTCGTTGCTAGGGGAAAATATGATAAGTTTCAAAATATTGTCAATACTCTAAGAGCTCAAACCTTTGTTGACCTTATCATAGATGACTTCTATCTTTTATGGTAGACAAAGAATTTATTTTCACATGCCCCTACATAAGAAATATACACTAAGTTGGATATTGCATTCAAGCAAATGAAATCATTTAGTTATCCTTCGGATGCGACTTGTAATCTCCTCCTCTAGTTGTTGGCAGGATGACTAACCAAAGAAGATGAAGAAAATTAACATTTGACTCCTCCAACTATCCTATTTTCAAGGAGTCAAATATTTTGTTGTATCTCAATATTCTAAGAAATAGGATCGAATAACCATTTTTGGTTTCAACCTAACTTGTATAAATGTTCATGAGAACTCAATTTAAAGGGAGATTTTTGGTCTGAGCTTAAGCTTTAATAAACAGTCTACAAGTTTTGAAGATTCAAACTTTTATTTTTCAGATTATGTGATCTCTCTCTTGTGTTATTTTCATGTTCTTAAATTCTTCTTAAATGTATCTACTGCCATGAGTGTGATGACTTAGTACAAAAAATACCATCATAACGTTGCAAAGGTTTCATTAAAAATTTCATATTTCTTCAAATATACTATAAGTATAAAGAAGACTTGTGCTTACATTTTATTATTCCTTTTTGAAACAAAAAGAAATATTATTTTGTTCAAATCATATTTTGGTTTAAGATACATAATCAAACATCACTTCTTCTTGTTGAAAGTTAAGTAATATTTATCAGAGGATAAATTATTTTAATTTTCAATTTGTTTTCTCTAAAGTATGCTCTCATATTCTAAAGTTTTAATTTTATGGAACATAGAATGATTTGTCTTCTAATATTAAATATTTAAATATTCAAAGACTAAAGTTACAAGCCTAAATTAGCAAAAAAAATACTTTGTTTTAGGACATATATACTCCCTGAGATGTGCGATAAGCTGAGATGTCGAAACTGTTGTCTCACTCCCTCGCGACTTCGCCACTCGCGAGGTCAATCAACTCCTACCTCGATTCCCGAAGCCTGAGATGCTGAATCTCCAAATGGTTTATGCCACCTGTCTTCCACTATCACCTGTGGCCCACCCTACTTACATGGCTGTCAGAATGTCGCACCTCACACTCTCGCGACTTCCGTTACGTAAAGTTGGAGTCTTACCTCATGAACTCCCAATATGTCGATCTACGAGTAGAACCATGCTCCTCATAATCCCGATCGATGACTCCTACTCTCCCGAGCTTCGAACCTTCTTCTGCTCCTGGACTGTAACTCCCTTACACCCGCTAGATCCAACGATCCACGACACTTCACAAAATATCTTCGAAGGATTTCGTCTGTTCGTTTCTCCTTTGTCTAATCCACGAAACGACGAGCCATTTTTCTCCCGAGTACTCGTCACCCTGCACGCAACCTGGGGCGTTCTTTGTAACCCTAAAGGCACAACTTTCTCATGGGTCCTTCGATGAACTCGAAGGTCTATGCTTCCTGAGCTTTGCTTCGACTTCTCAGGTTCTGCTGAGAACTTCTTGCGCGCACTCCTTGCGGCAAATCTTCGACTACGTCGAAGTGTTGAAGACACTCGACTTTGCACACTCCTGCAGTAGCAGTCTTTAGTATCCTTGCTCAGAATCGCAACTCTGAGCCTTCGTCCAACCTGTGCACGCCTTGCATGGCTCTGGTGCAAATTTTCACTTCTGGGAACTAGAACCAAAAGTTCTTTCTACTCGAACCCTTCTGTCAACGCACTCCTTGCGGACGATTCAACTGCACTCCCTACAGGAATTCTCTGGTTTGAGATAGAGAAACAATTGAAACTAACTCCTTCTTCCTCTCAGATTTCTATTCAACCATGAATTCACATACACAGCATATAAAAGCAAGTGTATAACAGGAAACAAACATTCTTGAGCATAATATCATAAATACACAGAGAATAACACAAACCATGGATTTGAATCATAACTCTTTCTATTAATTCAAATGTTTGTACATGGGTGTTATTCATACACTGCTCTGCTTGCTCTTCTCAACAATGTTGCTTCATAATAATACAATGTACAAAAGAGGGTGTCTATATCCGTTTTCCCTCTAGGACTCTAAACTATCAAATCTAGAATTAAATTCCTATCTACTTTACATTAAGTCTACTAAATGCCTCATATACCTAAGGACGTGAGCTATCCGCTCAAGGTCCATATACAATTTAAAAGTGCGCCTCATTAAATCTCCTCATTAATGTTTGCGCAACAGTTTCAAGGTGAAATTCAAAAAAAGAAATTTGTTGGCTTGTCCAGTTGTTCTCTGCTTTCACGCTGGCTCGCTTGTTGTGGGCGTTGCTCCTGCATCATACTCCCTCGCTTGAAAAAATTTCATGGGCTCTTGTCCATGAGCTCCTACACGGTCTGTCCATGATTCTGTATCACTGCTTCAGTTTCCCAGCTAGCATCCTCCACTGGGTGATTCTTCCACTTGACCAGATACTCGAAGTATTCTTTTCTTCTGGTCTTCTTACCCACTCGCTTGTCCAGTATGCACTCCATCTGCGGCTTCTCTGCTACTGGTAATTGCTTCTGCCATTGAACCTCTGTCTGTTCATCACTTCTAGATCCTACTTCCTCAACCTTATATGGATATAATTCTGAGACATTGAATGTTAGATATATCCCAATGCCATCCGACAATTCAATTTCATACGCATTCTCTCAGAATTTCTTCAGGACTCTGCATGGCCCAATTTTCTTCATTTTCAGCTTGTTGTACATTCCCCTTGGGAACCTTTCTTTCCTCATATGTGCTAGAACTAGATCACCAACTTCAAACTGAAGTTGTCTCTGATGCTGATCCACTCTGTGCTTATATTCCTGATTTGAAATTACCAGTCGCTGCTTCACCATGCTGTGAAGTTCCTGCATCGCCTCAGTGAATTCTTCTGCACTAGCACTGCTAGTGGAAATCTGTTCTAAATCCCGCAATTCAGAAACTCCTCTTGGATGCATTCCATATACAACCTGAAATGGACTCTTGCCTGTACTCCGATTCACCGAATCATTGTATGCAAACTCGGCCTGTGGCAACACATTGTCCCAACTGCTATGGTGCTCCGTCACCAAGCTTCTCAACAAGTCTCCCAGACTTATGTTGACCACCTCTGTTTGTCCATCTGTCTGAGGATGATAAGCAGAACTAAACACTAAGTTAGTTCCTAGCTTCTTCCATAGGGTCCTCCAAAAATTTCCTATGAATTTTGTATCCCTATCCAAAACTATGCTTTTCGGCAGTCCATGAAGTCTAACAACCTCCTTGAAAAATAAATTTGCGATGTGAGTCACATCGCTGGTTTTCTGGCATGGTATGAAGTGTGCCATCTTTTAAAACCTATCCACCACCACAAAGATGGAATCAACACCTCTTTGTGTCCTCGGCAAACCCAATACAAAATCCATGCTTATCGCCTCCCATGGCCTCTCTGGTATGGGCAATGGCTAATAAAAACCTCCATTATGCTTTCTCCCTTTTGAATGCTAACAAATCCGACATCTGTCAACAAACCTCTTGACCTCTGCATGCATCCCTGGCCAAAAATATGATTCGCTCAGCTTTGCAAATGTCTTGTCATGGCCAAAGTGCCCTGCCAAACCTCCGTTGTGCTTCTCCTTCAATAGGTTCTCCCTCATGGAGCAATTTGGAATACATAGTTGATTGCCTCTGAACAACAATCCTTCCTGGATCATGTAATCTATCGAAGGACTCCGATCTCTGAGAACTGGATTCTCAGCTGCTTCATACGGCTCTCTGAAATCTGCATCTCCTGCGTACATGTCGCTAAGATTTTCAAAACCCAAAGTTTTGACTCGGAACTCCTGCAAAAAAAAACATTTCCTGCTCAAAGCATCAGCCACTTTGTTAGCAGTACTCGAAATGTGTTTAATTACAAATGTGAAATTCTGCATATACTCTACCCATTTTGCATGTTTCTGATTCAACTTCTCCTGTTGAGTCACAAACTGTAACGCATGATTATCACTGTACAAAACAAATTCCCTTGGGATCAAGTAATGCCTCCACTTTTTCAACGCCTGTATGATAGCATAAAATTCTTTATCATACGTGGAGTATTTCAGCTTCACTTCATCTAATTTCTCACTGAAGTATTCAACTGGTTTGTCCTCCTGACTCAAGATTGCTCCTATGGCATACCAACTGGCATCACATTTCACCTGAAATGTCTTCTGAAAATCTGGCAACACCAACACTGGTTGCTCTGTGATCTCTCGCTTCAACATATTGAAGCTCTTCTCAGCCTTAGCTGTCCAATGAAAAGACTTGTGTCGCTTCTTCACTATGTCCATCATCGCTGCGATAATCCCACTGAAATTCCAGATGAATTTTCTGTAGAAACTAGCCAAACCATGGAAACTTCTCACCTCGAAAATATTTCTCGGTGATGGCCAATTCTTGATCATGTCCACCTTCTCTGGATCCATCCTCAACTCATTAGCCGAAATAACAAAACCCAAATAAATGAGATGTGTCTTCATAAATGAGGACTTCTTCATATTTATCAACAACTTCTCCTGCTATAGCTTTCTCATCACAATGGCTAAATGCTTCAAATGTTCAACCTCTAATTTGTTGTAAATCAGTATGTCGTCCAAATAAACAATAACAAACTTTCTGATGAATTCCTTCAGCACTTCATTCATCAGCCTCATAAAAGTACTCGACGCATTTGTCAAGCCAAATGGCATGACTAGCCATTCATACAAACCTTCATTAGTTTTGAAGGCTATCTTCCACTCATCGCCTTCCCTCATGCGAATTTGGTGGTATCCGATTTTCAGATCAACCTTCGAAAAAAAATTGGCTCCACTCAGACAGCCCATCAAGTCGTCCATCTGTGGCAATGGAAACCTGTACCTGATGGTTATCTTGTTAATGGCTCTGGAATCTATACACATTCTCCAACCTCTGTCTTTCTTCGGACTGAGTACTGTCGAAACAACACATGGACTCAAACTCTCCCTAACCAATCCTTTGTCCATCAGCTCCTGGACCTGCTTCTTGACCTCCTCATTCTCTTGTGGCGTCAACCTGTACGCGGATTTGTTCGACAAACTAGATCCTGGTATGAGGTCTATGTGATGACTCACACTTCTCATTGGTGGCAACGAATGAGGTAATTCATCCACTATGATGTCAGCGAACTCTTCCAGCAGTCCCTGAACTTCATCCGGCAAATCATCCACTCTTGTGCTAGTCAGAACAATCCTCGGCTTTCTGACAACAAAGAATTGTGGATCTTCATTCTTCTCAACCTATATAAGAAGTTCCTTCCCACTCATGAGAAGTATTGTGCTATTTACTTCTGGCTTTACCTCCTTATCCTTTATTGGAAGCAACATATGGGTTCTCCCATTTTTCTCCAGGGTATATGTGTTCATTCTCCCATCATGAATCACATTTCTATCATATTACCATGGTATACCCAGCAATAGATGACATACATCCATGGGAATAACATCGCATAAGATCTTATCATTATATCCACCTATTTGAACTCAACCAAGCATTGTTTAGTAACAATTACCTGGTGTCCTTTCTGTAGCCACGAAACTTTGTATGGACTGGGATGATCAGTCATCTCCAGCTCCAGTTTCTCCACCATCTCGGTTGAAACGAGATTATCCGTGCTACCACTGTCAACAATAACTTTGCATACCCTGTCCTTGGTCTTGCAAGCTGTTCTGAACAGTCTGTTCCTTTGCACTAGGCTTTCCATCTCCTTCTCAGGTGTCAAAAGGACTTTATGCATCGCAAGTAATCTTCCACCTTCTGCGTCTTCAGTCCCAACATCACGCCTCTATGCTTATGCGATGTGATCTTCTCCTGCATCCTTCTTTTTCTCTGGACACTCATAAGACTTGTGCCCATTCTTTCCACATGTGAAACATGTGATTACTCCTCTTCCTCTGCCTCAACCTCTAGTACGAGGAAGGGTGTTTCCATCAACATAATCTCCTCACTGATCATTTTGATGTCCTCTTTGTTCAACATATGGTTGCCTCTGTGAGGTTCCGCCTTTTTCAACCTTACCCTGAGTTTTCTTCCATTCCTCCTTGGGCTTCTGGAATTTCTCCTGGGCAACTGCCTTGCCTTTGGGCTGACTTCTGCCTCGCCCTCACTGTCCTTGCTTATGGCTCAGCTTCTCCTCAGCTTTTAGAGCCAATTGATAAACATCTTCCACCGTTCGGATGGTTAGCATGCTTAATTCATCCTGAATGTCGTATCTCAGACCATTCATATATCTAGCCACCTTCTCATCATCGCTCTCCCGATGACCTGCTCTGATGTTCAGTCAATAGAATTCCTCGGTATATTCTTTACTGTCATCAGTTTCTGTCTCAGGTTCTGCATTCTCCTGAACAGTGTAATTTGGTAATCCTTTGGGATGAATTTTGCTTTCATCTTCGCGATCATCCGATCCCAGCTTTTGATCTTTTGTTTTCATTTGCAGCGTCTGTCATCTTGTAGCTCATCCCACCACAATGATGCATGTCCTTTCAAGCGCGTAACAACGTGCCTGAATTTCTTATCCTCTTCCACATCTTCATAATCGAAGTATGTGTCAAGAGCTCTTATCCAATCTAACAGCTCCTCTGCATCTAGATTCCCTTCATAGACTGGAATGTCCATTTTCGCCTTCGCACCCATCCTGGAAATGGCTTTGATCAACCGCTCGGTTGATGCATCTTCTGCTGTGAATTCTTCTTCATGTCCAACTTCTTCTTCAACCTCGGAATCACTAAGATCCCCTGCACCAACTCCGCATCTTTTTGTAGTATCCATCTCCTCGAGCCTTGCTCGGAGATCTCTCATCTGCCTTTCCATTTTTGGATTTCCTGCCAGCCTACCTCTTCTTCGCACATCCCTGTCTTCTGGATCAGGCGATTGCCTTTCTCTTCTGGGCGGCATGGTGAATTCTTCTCTTCTCCTCTCTGTCTCAGAAAACAAAGAGTTAATCCCGCTCTGATACCACTTTCTAGCAACCGCACTCCTCGAAGCACGCTCGCCTCCTCCAGGACCTTCTTTCCTCTTGGCCCAAAGAACTTCTAGTTTCTTCTATCTTCCAATTGGAAGATCTGCACCCACAGTTCCTTCGCGCGAATTCCCCTTTGTTCACTTGTCGGGAAAATCGAGACTCGCAGCTTTGCGAGCTCACGGTCTGTCTCCGGTTGCTCAAATCCCCGAGACCCGATGCGCCACCCAACACTGACTTCATTCTTTCCTTATCGAAACTTCGCTCTATCGCGCCTCATGACTCGCGACTCTAAACAATTGGATTTCCAATCTCCGATGTGTGATAAGCCGAGATGCCAAAACTGTTGTCTCGCTCCCTCGCGACTTCGCCACTCACGAGGTCAATCAACTCCTACCTCAACTCTCGAAGCTTGAGATGTCGAATCTCCGAATGGTTTATGCCATCTGTCTTCCACTATCACCTATGGCCCACCCTGCTTACGTGGCTATCGAAATGTCGCACCTCTCACTCTCGCGACTTCCATTACGTAAAGTTGGAGTCTTACCTCACGAACTCCCGATATGCCGATCTAAGAGTAGAACCATGCTCCTCATAATCCTGATCGACGACTCCTACTCTCCCGAGCTTCGAACCTTCTTCCACTCTTGGACTGTAACTCCCTTGCACCCGCTAGATCCAACGATCCACGACACTTCGCGAAATCTCTT
>ML832035.1:3102-17227 GCA_009831015.1 Picea engelmannii | reverse complement strand
CCTCATGGAGTTGAGTCTCCATCTCATGCAACTTTTCAAGAAGCTGGTGCTTCTCCTCCTTCATGGCCATCAACTTCTCTTGAAGGACAATGCTCTCTTTTCTTTATTCCCACAACTCTTGTACCATATCTCTCATGGTTACAAACTCCTTCAACATCTCTTTGTCAAAGAACTTGGATAATGAAGATGTATGAGAACTATCAATGTTTGAAGCTTCCTCCATCCTTGCAAGATATCAAACTTTAACACAAAACTTGCACAATAATATCAACAGCTAAAACTCTAGCTATCAATGGCAATCACATGATCAAAACTATGCTCTGATACCACCTGATCTGAAAATAGGGGGCTAACTTGTTTTGCTATGCAAGAACCCTCTACTCCATTAAAATAAACTTTTCAGGACCTTGCTCAATGTCTTAGTTATGAAAGATAAATTATGTGCCAAGTTTATGCATCTTCTTATGTTTATGTGTGAGGTTTTTAAAAGGTTAAATATGTTGTTTACATAAATAAAAAAACAAAAATAACTTGCAGCAAATAATAACTAGCAAACACTCACAACAAGAACAACATGATAAAGGAGTTCACCCCCAACTGGGCTACATCTCCTTGAGCCTCCATCAATGGAGTAGGCTCTCTGGGATTAGTTTGTCAAAGATTCTTTTACAAGCTTCTGCTCAACTCCAATGGAAATACTGACTGTACCATTGGGTTAAGAATACATAAAAACCCCAAAAATCACTAATAGAACTCTGAAAACGGATCATGGATCATCCGGGCATGACCTCTTATACATGTGGCCTTGAGCTTCCCTGAGCTTCCTTGTGGAAAAAACACCTGTAAAAGTCCTCAAATTCCTCCGAAACCTATCCCAATGTGTTCAAAGAATAACAATTAGCTAAAAATGACTATTCAGTCACAGAAAACAGACTTGGGCTCATCTAAGCATGGCCTCCATCAATGAGGGCTTCAAGCTCCCTGGAGCTCTTTGAAACTTCAATGGTGAAAAACCTACAAAATGAGTCTTCAAATGCCTTTGAAAACTATGCCAATGGATTCAGAACGTCCAAAAACCCCTAGCTGGGCTTTTTCGGCACCTCATTTGGCCAAAAAATGAAGAAGATAGGCTTCCTGGAAGTTTCCCCTTCAAACTTGATGTCTCTGGTTCGCCAAAATGCACCTTTGTGCGTCCAACCTAGATCACATGCTCATTTCCATGCTAAAACCTAGCACTGGCACATAACTGCAAAATGGGTGCAACTGTAGAACGGTTAACGGAATTAAGCCCCCTAACCGCAAGCCATTGAGCGTATGGCCATGTGACCGCATCCCACACACAAAAGGGCTAGGTTGCAAGATTCGTTGTGGGCACGACATGTGGTGGGCGTGTGGTGTTGTAACCATTTTAAAAAGCAAATCCACGCGCCAAAATTTGTGGGCAAGTCGCATGGACTCCCGCGCAAATGACAAGGTCATATGGTAGTGTGTGCGCGACCGGGGGTTGGGGCTAAGCCCCAGCCCAGAGCACCCCAAAACACAATACATTCAAACTTAAATATATATGATTGCATATAGTGTTAAGAAACACTTGAGTGGTGCATTGGCAGGGCAGCCGTTGCTAAAGCATTGGATGTAGGAGGAGGTCCGGGGTTCGAATCCCACAGACTCCATAAAATTTTGAACTACACCATATACAAAGGTGCCACGTGTCGAAACATGATTCATCCACATATACCAATAAATGATTGCCACATAATCAACTACCACCTCAACATATGGACATGCCACGTCAGATGTACGACCTCTGCCACGTCCGTTGTATGCACTGTACCAATCAGCAAATTTTTTTTTGTCTGTTTGGCAAATCGAACATATCGTGATATCTCACTCATCCGATGTCCGTTTGAACCCATTCGAGTTGCATTGGGTTTGTGATGATGAGGGATATGCACCCATTCATTTTGAGGCAATTCCGAGAACTTTTATTTTTGAGCAAAATTTTGACCCCTGGTCCAGATTCTGATCACATGTAGAAAAGAAGCTCATCATAAGAATGAATGTCCATATTTGCAACAATATTTAAATATTGGATCTCTAAATCCACTAGGGGTATGGTGCGATATTTGAAAGACGATGGGTCACCATCCTATTGCTTTCCCGTTGATGAAAAAGTACCAGAGTATTGCAAGAAACCTATTTTGTAACTTTTGTAAGTCTGTTGGACATGATGAAAATGAATGTCACACACTAGATTTGATGAGAGAGTGCATTGCATATGCATACATAGTCCAGGGAGAAGAATTGGAAGGAGTATCACAATATAATACTCCAAGAGGAGGAAGAGGAGGGTTCAAAGGTCACGGAAGAGGAGGATTCAACAGAGGAAGAGGACCAATTATATGTTATAATTGTAATCATCTTGTAAATTTGGCGTGAGATTGTCTAATTCCTTGCACAAGATGTATGCATTGCAGATAGCTAAACCATGCAACATAGGATTTCCCATAATTGATCGTAAAGTGGAAATAAAAGAGGAACCCAAATGTACATATGATAGCAATAGAGGTGCGTGAAAAACAACCCAAAATAACAACGATTACGCACAGAGGAACAAGAATTGAAGTTGATGCAATGGATCAAGGAAATAGGATCCATCGATGGGTCAGGAAATCAGCAGAGCCTCAACCATTGTTTGACCCTAGAAAGGAGAAAGAGGCATATACGCAAGTAAGGAAGGAATTTATAGAAGCATAATGGATAACACCGACTTCAACTGTGCCACCTTTGTATGATACATTGTCGGTGTATGATATTCCACCAGTCTATGACCATTCAGAAAGGCAAGTTGACAAGGTAAGTACTTTGAATAGTTTTATAAAAAGTTGTTTAGAGCTAATGAAGGATGAGTATGCTTTGAGTATGTTGCATGGAATGATCAACCATTGCACCCAAGAGAAAGGGATACCTATCCCACACTGATCAATTAACTAGGTGCACTAGAAGAAGAGAACGAATAGGGAGTTTCGACTCAATGTGCATATAAGAAACTATGACATGGAAAATATTATTTTGGATCTAGGCTTTGATGTGAATGTCATCCCAAAGAAGACCTGGGAAATGATGGGTAATTTGAATTTAATCTGGTCACCCATTCAGTTGAGATTATCAAATCAACATAGGATTGTTCCAAATGGAATATTGATAGGGGTAAGTGTTAGTATTGATGGAGTACATAGCTTGGCCATTTTTTAAGTGATCGAGATAGTGGATTGTAGAACCCATTACCCAACACTACTTAGAATTGATTGGGCCTTTGACAACTAGACTATCATTGATATGAAGAAGAGACGGATGATATTTGAAGTAGAAAACTTGAAGGATAATACAATGTTGGATCCTACTGAAGGAAGAACATATGTAAAACGAGTACTAAATTCAAAATATCTCGACAACCTGTATAACATGACCGCATGGATGGACGATTATGTGAATCCTACATTCGATGGTGTACTTAGTTGGAGAAGTATTAGTTCATGCACGTCAAATTCAAAATAAGCTTTGCAGAATTGGCAGCAGAGATTGCAAGAAGTGTCTACAAGGAAATGTGCTTGGATTACCCTCACGTTGCGATGGACTGGAACTGAGGTATGTGATCCTCCAAGGTATGACAGACTAACCAATGTAGATTCTTTTATAAGAGAATTTGAATTGAAAATATCATATCAAAATATATTATTATCTTTAGACGTCATGCTGAAATCAACCTTGACAAGATGGTGGTTTGTGCATAAGGATGGAATAAGATATTGATAGTAGTGTAGAAGGCTATTACAGGTCAGGTTTGGGAAAGAGAATGAAGATACTATGCAGAAGTATAGAGGATTGAGCTATATGATGGAGCCTGTTACACAATGTATTGCGACATGGAATAAAGTACCTAAGAAAGAATGGACACACTTGTTTGTACATACCTTGGACACAATCTCGAAGAATTGGTACTTGGAATTCAAAGTCGACAGAGAAACTGCAGACTGGGAAGAATTGACTAGAAAATTTAAGGTAAGTTTTAGTTTTGAATATGATTCTCCTTTGATTGAATCAACTTTGTAGGTCATCAAGAACAAGATTTTTTCATCAAAAGACTTGATATAACTAGTACATGTATGTAGAGTGCATAGATCTTATGTGACAGTTGAAGAAGTTTTGCGTTGTTATAATGTTGTTGAAGAAGACCAAGAGGAGGACGAAGATCCAAGAAATGTGCAAATACCATAAACTAAAGGAGAGCATGCAGTAGAAGGACCACAACTTGAATCGGTTGTATATGCAAATAAATTGATAACCCACAAAGTAAATATTGGTACATAAGATAAGCCTAAATTTTTGAACATAGGAGACTATTGGAATGACAAAACTATTGAAAAGATAGTTGATTTATTGCATGAATACTAGGACATGTTTCCAACCAATTTTTCAGAGATGAAAGGGATTGTTGGGGAGTTAGGAGAGATGAAGATCAACTTGAAGCCATATGATCAGAGGCCATACAGATTGAACCCGGTGTATAAGTAGAAGGTGAAAGTGGAGATAGACAGGATGTTGGAAGCTGGAATTATTGAACCTATCATAGAATTGGTGTGGATTACTCCAATGGTGGTTCAGGATAAGAAGATGGGAGGGATCAAATTTTTTGTAGATATGAGGAAATTAAATGATGTTTATTTACATGATCCATTTCCTACACCGTTTACAGATGAAGTATTGGAGAATGTAGGAGGACAAGAAGCTTATTCATTCACTAATGGATTTTCAAGATATAATCATATCAGTATTACGAGGGAAGATAGGTACAAGACTACATTTTTGACAGAATGGGGATGTTACTAGTACACATTGATTCCCTTTGGATTGAATAATGAACCAACAATATTCTCTAGAGTGGTTGTAACAGAATTTAAAGAGTTCAATCATAAGTTCTTAGAAGTATACTAAGATGAATGTAAAATGTTCATTTTGTTGAAATATCATATTGATACTTTGTTCTTGATGTTAGATAGGTGTAGGTAGTTTCAAATATCTTTGAATTTGAAGAAGTGCATTTTCGGTGCGTCGTTCGGTATCTTATTAGGCCATGTAGTGTGTAAGCAAGGAATATTGGTAGATCCTGTGAATATTTTTGTGATTGTTGACTTACCACCACCTACTTTAGTGTGACATTTAAGAAAAACATTAATTCATATAGGGTACTACAAGAAATTCATTAGAGGATATGAAAATATTACACCCCCGATGGAAAAATTGCTAAAGAAGAAGAACAAGTTTCAATGGAATGAGGAGTGTGAGAAAGGTTTAGATACTTTGAAGCAAAAATTGGTTACAATGTAGATTTTGATATTTCCATATTGGAAGAAGGAGTTCCATGTTCACGTGAATGCATCATCTGTAGCTTTAGGCATAGTGTTAGCTCAACCTGGAGAAGGAGATATAGATCATCCCATTGCATTTGCAAGCAGGAAGTTGTCAACTATAGAACAAAACTATACTACTACAGAACGCGAAGGTGATGTAGGAGCATTGCTCCAACTCAGCATAAGCACCAACCAACCAGCACATCCAGCACCCATTCATGAAAGGGACAGGTGTAGCCCTCTTGTTTTTCAAAATTTGAATTTGAATTTAATGTTGTTAAGCTCATAGAGGTGAGATCATGCCTTTGTATAGGTAGTGGTTGAGGTTTCCTTTAATGGTTACCTGTAGCTAAGTCCAGATTAGTCAGGTATGTGACTTCCTTTTGTCTAATGTAGCCATAGGAGTAGGAGCCACTCTGAGATAGCAATAACACAGAGGCGGTGGATGAGGATAAGCTCAAGAGAGCCCTCTTTTGTAAGGAGTCTCTTGAGGAGTAGAGTAGAGAGGGAGAATAGGAGAATTCTCGGGTAGAGAGATCTCGAGGGAGAGAACTGAGATTCTGTAGTACTCCATTTTTTGTAAAAACACATTTTTTATAGACATTTGGAGATTAATACAAGGAGCAATTTTTCTTGCCCATGAATTGTTTGTGTATGTTTATGCATTTGAATGTCACTTGTATGCTATAGATACATATTATAGATAGATTTTACTGTATGTTTGTTATTTTGTCAGTTTCTATCTGGGTTCTTTAGGCCAGGCAAGGAATGCACAACAGAACAATGGAAGTTCTGTAGTCAGCGCAAGGAGTGCGCATCTGAGCTCTGCGGAGTAAAAAAGAACTTGCAAGGAGTGCGCATCTGAGCTCTGCAGAGTAAAAAAGAACTTGCAAGGAGTGCACAACAAAAATATTCACAGACTCAAGGAGGAGCCTCAAGGTTCCTGAACACCTTGGAGGACGAGTTGTGCAGGGGAAGGCATAGAGAGAAGAGATAGAATCTAGGGAGATTTTGTAAAAGCTCTGCCAGGCGGGCATTGAGCCGATGTAAGTGTGCATGAGAAGAACTCTTTGTCGATTTCTAAGACAACCAGAGTTATTGAACACTCTGTAGGCTCTGCAAGGTGTGCATTAAGAAAAGGAGTGCCAAGAGGGCATGAAGCATTTATTTTTAAGAAATACTTTGGACTTGAGATTGAGGAAATCTCAGCAGCACAAGGAGTGTGCGAGGGTGGACTTATTCTAAGTCTCGAAGCTCAGGAGGAACAATGTCTTTGCGCACAGAGAAACAGAAGAAAGGAGCAGAAGGTTGAGAAACCTTTTGAGGTTTCTAAGTTGACTAAGCTCAGGAGGGGAAGTGCTTCTATAACGCAGATGAGACCCAAAGGAATCGAGATCGCAAGGGAAGCATCAAAGGCCAAGACCTTCGAGTGTCGAATTTCTTCCAAGGGAAGGGAATAGGCACAAGCTCAGGAGGAGGAGCACAACTACCATTGGATTGGCACTGGGAGGAAAGATCTAGACCATTGAATCTACGTCCAGGTAGACAAGAGAGCGCGCAAGGAGGATAGATATGAATAGTCAGAACTAGCGCCAATACTCGACAACCGTTGGATCAGGCGAAGGCACATGGGCTTTAAACCCTTGGATATCCACACATTCAGGAATCAAAAGTTGGAGGAATAGAGGAGGTTGCACCCCATACTTGCAATCGTTGAGATCGTGAAATCGCCAGCCATCGGATCTGGAGCGCAGTGGCTTGAGAGCCGTTGGATCAAGGATACATGCATGGGGTTTAGTCCCTGGGAGGTGCATAGGGAAAAGGATCTAGGTTGTCAGATCTAGCACCAAGGACCAATAGCCGTCGGATTCGAGAGAAGGTGTGAGGGGTTTAATCCCTAGGAAGCCGCACAGAAGGGTAGAACAGATGACATAAACTTCGAGGGAGAAGTGTTGAGTTTTCGTGAGCTGTCGGATCCAAAAAAGGTGCATGAGGTTTAAACCTCGTAATAACAGAAGGAAGAGGACTCGTCAAGTCCCGAAAGCATCAGGACCGTCCATTTTGGAGGATAGGTGGCAGAGATCTGGATCATTTCACAAATTCAGAGTTCATGAGTTTGGAGGGAAAACCAAATTCTTGGTTTCGTGAAGTCCTAAGTTGTGAGGAGTAGGGAAGGAGATCCATACCATTGGATCCAATCCATGGGAGAACCGTTGGATCAGAACCTATGTGTGGTATCACATATTGGGGGTTCGGGGGTTGAAAGAATTTCTTTTCGACTGTGAAGTCACGAAGTTTCTAGCGTCGAGGGCTCGTGCGAACACGTGGCACATCTATTAGGTTGGGACCGCGTGGTTGACAAGTGGTGTAACAACAAACGTCCAGAGAAAGGTGGAAGCGGGTGATAGGTGGTGGATGCACGTCACCTTGGAAGGAGCCAACCCATCTTTGACCTTTCACATTTCGGGGTTTTGCAAAGGAGGAGCACGAGGGTTAAACCCTCAACTCGCAAAGTCACAAGTAGTGCTAAAGGATTCAACCCATTGCTGACTTATCGTGCTTTGGGATTTCACAAAGGAGGAGCATGAGGGCTCAACACTCCAACTCGCGAAGTTGCGAGTTACGAGTAGTGCTAGAACTTAGCCCTAGCCAGTGGTTATGTGTGGAAGGCGCTAACAGGGAGGATCCATACCCGTATCGCATCTCGGGTATCAATGTTTGGAGAAAGAGGAGTCGAGGGTCTTTGACTCACAAACTTGCGAGTTGTGAAAGGTTCTTGTGCTAAGGCCAGGTTGTGGTCGCATGGAGATGTAAGGCTCGCACCTGGTGTTAAGTTGCATAGGTTTGGTTTTCATGAAGGAACTATGGATTCATTCAAAGGGTTCCAGTAGAAGATCGAAGAGACATTTCGGCTCAGAAGAAGATCGATCCAGAGACCGGGAGGTCGCAGAACCCTGCTAAGGTAGGGGGTCTGCATCAAGCGGTATCAGAGCCTAGACTTCGTCTGTATATTTCAGATGAAGAGGATTGAAGAGATTGTTGCAGGATGCAGCAACAAATAGAAAGTTGGGTGGACTGTAGGAGATACTGGAAATGCTCTCAGTTGCAGAGTAACAACAACAGAAGATTCAAAGGGAAGAAGATGGCTACTGAAGGCCATAAGCATGGTCAAAGAGAGGACCGCCAACAAATGAATAGCAAGGTTGGGATGGATAAAGAACTTACTGAGATAAGAGCGAGGATGGAGGAGATTTCATTTTGAATGCAACAGAGTGAAAGAACATGATGGGTGTATGAATGGCCCATGAAAAATAAGGTGAAGTAGTCAGTCAAGGAGTTGTTGGCCAAAAGACAACAAAGGTTGTTGAAAATATGGCTGAGGTATGCTGAAAGCCTCAGTGACACAAAGCTAGTTTGCATCTGTGAGACAGAAGTTGGAGAAACCCTCAGTGATGAGGAAGAGAGATCAGTTTTAGGTCTCATAAACTACAAGGAGGGCGGAGATGAATTTTCCAATTTCCAGGTGGGAAATTAAATGAGATCATTGGAGGATCTCATAGACTGTCGGGAGGACAACAGTGGAAATTCATATTGCCAAGAGGGAAATGGTATGATATTAGTTGAAGATCTTGTAAACTGCCAGGTGGGCAGGGCAGAAATCCCATATTGCCAAGTGGGCAAGGGAGAGCAAATGAGACTGTCTGAAAGTCTCATGAACTCAGGGATGATTTTCGGTCAGCAAGGAGTGTTGATGGAGATGGGATCGATTGATCTCATAAACTGCCAGGTGGGAAAAAGTGAACTTTCGAGTTTCCAGGTGGGCAATGGGAAGAGGTCATCAGAAAGTCTCGCATACTAACAAGGGGGTAGTGGTGAAAGTTCAGATTGCCAAGTGGGCAATGATATGGGAACAATTGGTCTCATACACTGCCAGGGGGGTAGTAGAAAATTCCCAGGATGCCAAGTGGGAAAGGGGGAAAAGATGAGGCTATGTGAAAGTCTCATGAACTCAGAGGAGAGTTCGGATCAGCAAGGAGTGTTGACGAAGGAAGGTCATAAATACATTCTGATCATTGGGGGAATTGAAGTATTCATACCAAGAAACCTAGTTGAGGCCAGAGTATGTGTTGCAGAAGCAAAAACAGAAGAAGGACAGCCAACAGTGACTGTCATAGAGGGAGAGGAGGAGCATACACTAATCTTTTCCCCAACATAAGAGGAGCATGCAAATAAGATGTTCACTCCATGGGAAATGGAGTTAGAGATACTGGAGGATTGGTTGAACAATCCAGAGCCAGTATATGGCTGCCATGATGAGACAGTCATGCAAATGTTAGCAGAGGAGCATTCTGAGGAATCGCTCAGAATTTTCAGCCAGGGAGATGAACAGATGATAATTGCAGTGTCGAGGCATGCAACATAAGATGAAGGAGAATTTTAGTCTGAGGAGCAGCTAGAGGAATTTGGAATTCAACCAGCACAAGGGGAAATGGCAGAAGCTAATCTATCAGAGAAGGTGACTGAACTACAGGTCAATCAAGAAAATAAGACTGTAGAGATGAATTTTGACGCAGGATGGCAAGTTGAGGCCACAGAGGAAAAAGATGGCATGGGAGATCTAGTTGATCGACCCATTTGCCAGGAAGAAGTGCAGCTGAGGAGACTGCATAAGGAGAGCCAACCACTGGAGCAGCTGGATGAGGTAATTGAATAAATCATAAGGTTGATGTCGAGTTCAACAGTAGAGACTGCCAGCAACGAGAAGCTGAGCAGAAGGAAGCCTGCAAGAGCAGTAGGGCAGTAGCAGCAGCAACAAAAACATAGTCAGAGAGGAGTTGGAGGACAACTCCAAGGGAAATTTTGGGATCTAGGTGGATTTCAAAACTGGAGAAGAGGATCTCATGAGTAGGAGCTCGTGATTTTTCCAGCTGAGGAGTATGATGTAGGATCATCGCTCCAACTCAGCATAAGCACCAGCTAGCCAACACATCCAGTGAGCATTCATGAAAGGGAGAGGCATAGCCCTCTCATTTTTCAAAATTTGAATTTGAATTTAATGTTGTTAAGATGATAGAGGCCAGATCATTCCTTTGTACATGTAGTGGTTGAGTTTTCCTTTAATGGTTACCTGCAGCTATATCCAAATCAATTAGATCTGCGTCTTCCTTTTGTGTAATGTAGCCGTAGGAGTAGGAGCCTCTCTGAGATAGCGATAGCACAGAGGCGGTGGATGAGGATAAGCTCAAGAGAGCCCTCTTTTGTAAGGAGTCTCTTGAGGAGTAGAGTAGAGAGGGAGAATAGGAGAATTCTCAGGTAGAGAGATCTCGAGGGAGAGAACTGAGACTCTGTAGTACTCCAGTTTTTGTAAAAACACATTTTTTATAGACATTTGGAGATTAATACAAGGAGTAGTTTTTCCTGCCCATGAATTGTCTGTGTATGTTTATGCATTTGAATGTCACTTATATGCTATAGATATAGATTATAGATAGATTTTACTATCTATTTGTGAGTTTGTCGGTTTCTATCTGGGTTCTTTATGCCATGCAAGGAATGCACAACAGAACATTGGAAGTTCTGTAGCCAGGACAAGGAGTGTGCATCTGAGCTCTGCGGAGTCAAAAAGAACATGCAAGGATTGCACACCAAAAATATTCATAGAATCAAGGAGGAGCCTCAAGGTTGCTGAGCACCTTAGAGGACAAACTGTGCAGGGGAAGGCACAAAGAGAAGAGACAAAATCTCTGGAGATTCTGTAAAAGCTCTGTCAGGCGAGCATTGAGCCGGTGAAAGTGTGCATGAGAAGAACTCTTTGTCGAGTTCGAAGACAACCAGAGTTACTGAACACTTTGTAGGCTCTGTAAGGTGTGTATTGAGCAAAGGAGCGCCAAGAGGGCATGAAACATTTATTTTTAAGAAATACTTTGGACCTGAGATTGAGGAAATCTCAGTAGCACAAGGAGTGTGCGAGGGTGGACTTATTCTAAGTCCCGAAGCTCAGGAGGAATAGTCGCTTTGCGCACAGAGCAACAGATAAAGGAGAAAAAGGTCGAGAAACCTTTTGAGGTTTCTGAGTTGACTAAGCTCAGGAGGGGAAGCATTTCTATAAAACATACGAGACCTAAAGGAACTGAGCTCATAAGGGAAGCATCGAAGGCTAAGACCTTCGAGAATCAAATTTATTCCAAGGGAAGGGAAGAGGCGCAAGCTCAGGAGGAGGAGCACAACTGTCATTGGATCGACACTAGGAGGAAATATCTGGACTGTTGAATCTACGTCTAGGCAGACAGGAGAGCGTGCAAGAAGGATAGATATGAACTGTTAGAACTAGCGCCAATACCCAAAAACCATTGGATCAGGCGAAGGCACACGGGGTTTAAACCCTTGGATATCCACACATTCAGGAATCGAAAGTTGGAGGAACAAAGGAGGTTGCACCCCATACTTACAGTCACCGAGATCACGAAATTGCACCAGTCGTCAGATCTGGAGCGCAGTGGCCTAAGAGCCGCTAGATCAAGGATACGTGCACGGGGTTTAGTCCCTGGGAGGTGCATAGGGAAAAGGATCTGGGCCGTCAGATCTAGCACCAAGGACTGATAGCCATCAGATCTGGGAGAAGGTGTGAGGGGTTTAATCCCTGGGAAGCTGTACAAAAGGGTAGAATAGATGGCAGAAACTTCGAGGGACAAGTGTCAAGTTTCCGTGATCCATTGGATCTAGAAAAGGTGCGCGAGGTTTAAACCTCGTAACAACAGAAGGAAGAGGACTCGTCAAGTCTTGAACGCATCAGGACCATCCATTTTGGAGGACAGGTGGCAGGGATCTGGATCATTTCATGAATTCAGGGTTCATGAGTTTGGAGGGTAGACCAAATTCTTGGTTTTGCGAAGTCCCAAGTTGCGAGGAGCAGGGAAGGAGATCCAGACTGTTGGATCCAAGCCACGGGAGAACTATTGGATTAGAACCTCTATGTGGTATCGTGTATCGAGGGTTGAAAGAATTTATTTTCGACTGTGAAGTCATGAAGTTCCGAGCGCTGAGGGCTCGTGAAAACACGTGGCACATCCTTTAGGTGGGGACCACGTGGTTGACAGGTGGCGTAACAACAAACGTCCAGAGAAAGGTGGAAGCAGGTGATAGGTGGTGGACACATGTCACCTTAGAAGGAGCCAACCCATCTTTGACCTTTCACGTTTCGGGGTTTTGCAAAGGAAGAGCACAAGGGTTCAACCCTCCAACTCGCGAAGTCATGAGTTGTGAGTAGTGCTAAAGGATTCAACCCATCGCTGATTTATCGTGCTTCAGGATTTCGCAAAGGAGGAGCACGTGGGTTGAACACTCCAACTCGCGAAGTCGCGAGTTGCGAGTAGTGCTAGCACTTATCCCTAGCCAGTGGTTATGTGTGGAAGGCGCTAACAAGGAGGAGCCATACCCGTATCACATCTCGGGTATCGACATTTGGAGAAAGAGGAGTCGAGGGTCTTTGACACATGAACTTGCGAGTTACGAAAGGCACTTGCGCTAAGGCCAGGTTGTGGTCGCATGGAGATGTAAGGCTCGCGCCTAGCGTTAAGTTGCATAGGGCGGGTTTTCATGAAGGACCTATGGATTCATTCAAAGGGTTCCAACAGGATCCCAATGAGCCATTTTAGCTTAGAAGAAGATCGATCCAGAGACCGGGAGGTCACAGAACCCTGCTGAGGTAGGGGGTGTACATCAGAAGGATTAGCAATGGTGTATGTATTGTAGAAGTTTATACATTATGTGTTGGGTTCACACTTTAAGATGTACACAGACTATTCTGCGCTAATATATTTGGTCAATAATCTAGTGTTGGGGGGGAGAATATGCATATGGATATTATTGTTTCACGAATATGACTTTGAGGTAATTGTAAAACCAGGGAAATTTAATTCAGGACCTATTCACTTATCACGCATACTATCACGAGAAGACGCATAAAATTTGGATGACATCTTACCAGACATGCACTTATTTATAGTACAAATGGTTGATGACTATTTTGAAGACAGTTCAATTCTTGAGTACAAGAGTAACCCCACCTGAGTTTACAGTTGCACATAAGAGGCAGTTAGTAGTGAAGGAAACATACTATCCACTTATAGAAAGAAATTTGTACAAGTTAGGCACAGATGGTATTCTGCGACAATGTGTATTAGAACATGAAATACATATGATATTGGCATAGGCACATGAATGGGTTGTAGGAGGTCATTATTTAGGAAAAGAAACATCTCAGAATATTTTGTACTCAGGATTGTGGTGGCCTACCCTTCATAAGGTGTTGATTAAGGTTGGTTGTCATTGATGTAAACCCTTGAAGAAATCCCTGTAGCACAAAGTTTTGGGTAATGGAACCAATATTGTTTGATGTAAATATGACTCATTATTTTTTTTTTCATGGTTGATAAGAAGTAAATATGGATGAACTCCAAAGTAATCCTCTTATGGTGAAAGCCCGCATGGGAAGACACTTTGTAGAGTAAGAGAACCCATGCTTAATTGTGGAATAATGAGATGCAGGATAGTGAATGTTTTAGGGAAACTATCCTATATGGATAGTTCTTTTCATTCCATTTCCGGTGGTATGTAGAACGTTACATAACTCCTCACGGTTAGAGAGTTATGACCATGTGAAGTTGGAGAACCTAGGTTTGGGTAATGGACCTAAGTTTGTTTGATGGATAACA